>JANHFX010004753.1:5869-20307 GCA_027560015.1 Chloroceryle amazona | reverse complement strand
GGACCGGGTCTTTCTGCACCGCGTCGAGAGCCGAGGCGCCCGACAAAAAGTTGTTTGGTTGGTTGGTTGGTTGGTTTTTGTGGGGAAATAACATTTCTGGGAAATGTTTTGCCAGGTTGGGATGATTTTATTTATTCCCTGATCCTCCAAACAGCGACCTTCCCCTGCCCCAGCCTTTGGCACCCTGAATTCAACCCCCTGCAGAATGCAGATCGGGTGGCATTTCCCCCACTGGCACTTGGGCCAGGCTCCCACTCGAGGTCTTGCTCAGCCCTCGCAGCTGCGACAGAGCAACAGTGCGAGGAGCCTCCCACCAGTCTCGGCACTGGGGCCACCACGCTGCCGGGTCTCTCCTCCAGCCAGGACAAACCTTTCCAAGCGGGGAGGCAGCTCTGGAGAGCCCGTAACGGCCGCGCAGCCGCCCGGGGCCGTGCTCCCTTTGCGTGAGCTCTGAGGAGGTTGAGCTCTGGCCACCCAGCCAGGAGAGCTGGCCCGGGAAGGACAAGAAGTGAGGGCGATGTCCAAGCCCTGCGTGTGTGCAAATCACCGGGAGATTTTGCTGCTGGGCAAACATTTCTGCCCGATATCAGGGGCTGGTGCCTCAAAGGCTGGGGCAGCGTGGGGAGGGGGTGGTGGTGGGTGGGGATGGTCCTGCTCATGGCACAGCTCTCAACAGGGAAACACGAGTGGTTTTGGCAAGTGGGGAGCAGGCGGAGGAAAAAATGTGTGAGTGAAAGGGAGTGGAAAGGCTGCGCTTAAAGGTTAAGGCCCTGGGAGAGGGAAGGCGAATGTCTGCGCTCTTAAATAGCTTTTGCTGAGGGTGTCTCACAGTTACTTGGTTTGGGTTTTTTCTTAAAAGACCAATTATGTCCCTGTTTTTTTCCACCAGACCCCACTTGAGGGTGACTGCGAGGGCTGGTTGCTTGACAGGAGGCCCCTGCGGTCAGGTGAGGAGCAAAGGACCTTTGCTGGGTACGTGATGTAGCCCCGAGGGGGTGGCTTTTCTGCAGCCATGGCTTGAAGCCCTGGTGCTGGCTGAGCTGTTTCATGGCTCTGCTAGAGGGGAGCCTGTGTTTTGGTGAGCTCCTGGCACGGGTGGCATTGTTACCTTGGTGCTGTTGCATTGGCACCCGTAGAGGACACCGTGACCTGTACTGTCAGCTTGGCCATGGAGGGTTGTGGGAAGAGGGATGGGGAAGTGACCACGTGCACCCAGGGCCATGAGGGTGGCAGGGAAGCCGCAGAGCACGGCTGGGGTCAGGGGACCGGGTAGCTGAGGGCAGGGCTTTGGCATCACCTCTGGGGTTGGTGGTGGGGCTGCCACCTCCCCTGCAGGAGCCGTGCTCTGCTGGACGGTGTCCCCTGAGCAGCAGGGGCACCTGGTGTCTTCATCTCTACAGCTGCAGCCCAAGTCTGGCATGAAATTGTTTATTAGCACTTTCTGCTGCCTGCTCTGTAACCCCGAGAAGATTGTGTCACTGCTCCCTGGGCCTGGTGTAGGTGTCCCCTCAGTAGCATCTCTGGTGGACGATGTGTGGCCCCTCTTCATTATACTCGTCCCTTCGGATCCACCATGTCTGGAAGTTCTTGAGGGAGCTGAGGATGGACCCTCCCATCCAGGCCGAGTACCTCCGCAGTGGCATGGCAGCCACCTTGACCTCGGTGTTGGGGGGCAGGCTTTGGAGGAGCTCGCTGCAAAACCTCGTCTCTAGCCCCTTAAAGAGGGAGGATCCTCCACAGAGGAGGATGTTTTTGTACATTGTTGACCTGATTTCTTCTGGAAGTTGGTCAAGGCTTCTCCGGGCCATCTCGTGGATGCCCACGTAGGAAATACCCCAGTTTGGCAGAGGTCTGAAGAGCACTTCGGGGCATTGAAACCGCTCCTTGCTGAGGCTGATGGTCTGGCCATCAGGCAGGGGAAAATCCAGGGCATAGCTGACTGGTGGGAGCTGGCACTCGCTCTCAAAGTTGGAAGCAACGTAGCAGCACTTGTGCTTGATGTCTTCCACCGTATGAACCATCTTGTTGTTGAGCATGTACCCCGTGTCCCCCAAAAGTGTTGTCAGGTACCAGGAGAGGTGTGACCCTGCCAGGTCCATCCTCTCGGTGGCATATGCCAAACCGTAGCCTTCGTGGACTGGCACAGCATGGCTGACAGCATAGCCTATGTCCACCACCAGACCACTGGTTCTCCCGTGGGCATAGGTGGAGAGGACAGGCTGGTGGGCAACAAAGAAGCCGGGGGAGCCCAAGGACTCGAACACCACCTCCACCATCTTCTCTCGGTGGGTGGTGGGGCTGAGCAGGGGGTCCGTGAGGAGCAGCGCGTGCTCCTCGGGGAGGACTCGAAGCTCATGGTCAAACAGATGCTGCCACAGGGTTTTGGCTGCTTCCCAGTTGATGATGATGCCATTCTGCATCGGATCAATAATTTCGGTGTCTGGGTAAAGCACAGCTCCCTCTCCAACAAAAGCCTTGGACCTGTTTTCTCCTGACTCTAGAGTCTGTGCCACAGGGCAGGTCACCAGGGTGTTGATTTCAGCTGTGGGGGTCTCCTGTCCAGAAAACCCTGCTCTCCAGCTCCTCGTGCCTGTATCGATCACCACAGCTCCTGCTCTCAGCTGCATTCCCTCACCCGAGGAGGAGCTGGAGGTGTTAATGGATGTGGCTCTTACTCCAAACCTGCGTGGTCCTTGTGACACCCAAGCAGTGCAGATACTGGGAGGTGAGTTCCTGCTCCTAGATGGTCCTGGCCCTCTGTTCGGGGAGCTGCTGTCCCCTGGTCCCTGCAGAGCTGGGCACTCGCCCCCAGATCTGGGCAGAATATCTGACAAAGGAAACTGTGACATCAGCTGGGGCTGAGGTGGTGGCAGTGGGTGTTCCCCCCTGGCTACCTTGTGTCCTGGGGTCTCACCAGGCCACCCCGCCTGGCCTCTGGTCTGCCCCAGAAAGGATACAGATCTTGCCTTGGTGTGGGAGGTCCTGGGCAAATCCCATCTCCCCGTGAATTTTGAGCAATTTGAATTGCTCTGTCCTGTGCAGCTTCCTCATCCCCACCTGCTGGTTTGTTCTCCCGGTGATGTCGTGCCTCCTTCAACCCCCTGGGGGGCTGTGGCTGCTGCTGCTTAGCCTGGAACCCTCCGAGTGACAGTTTAGTGGCAGACACAGGAGGGTCGCTGCAGGTGTAGAAATGTCCCTGGGACCAGGGGCCACCTTTGCAGTGTGACGTGTTGGGCTCTGCTCAGTCTTGCTTAACCACCTGGATGTAGTGATGGTGTCCCAGGGCCGGGGTCATGTCAAGGGCCATCTGATAGACCTGTAACAGCTGCTCTCTGTTAACCCCCCTCCCTCTCCAAAGGGGAAGAGAAAGGGAATGAGGGAGAGAGCACCCCAGCCCTGGGTACTGACTCTGCCCATGGCAGGTTCCCAGTGCTGGGACCAGCCGCTGCCTGTGCCCAAAAGAAAATCTGAAATGTCCAGGAAACAGGTCCAAAAATAACTCCCTCCTCTGCCAGCACACGCCGACTGCCACAGCTCCGCACCCTGCGCTGCGTGAGGGGAGCAGGGCACTGGGTACTGGCGAGAGGAAACAAGCGCAGCCATTGGGGGTTTGCTTCGGGCTGCCCAAGGCTGGTGCTCCAGCGAGTGGACCTCACCAGCCCTGCTCTGTCATGCAGATATTCTTGGGTGCTGCTGTCGAGAGCTGGGAAAGTCCTTCCTGCTCACAGCGCTTCTGCCACGCGATGGCTGCTGGTGGCACAGAAACTCTTTTGCAAGTGGCTGTGGAAGGTTTTAATCTGGTCTCGCTGACGTAACACTGGGTGCCTGAAAAGCTTTGTTTGATGGAGCAAACAGGTTTCTAATCCTCTGTGTAGGAAACTCCACTCTGCGCTGAGCAACCCGACCCAGGGGACGAACTGGTCCAACCTGTCATTGAGGAGTTTACTTTGAAAGTAAAAAGTCAGTTTGATTGTGTGGAAACGTTGCCTGCAGTGGATGGATTAATGACGAATTGTGGTTTCATTAATTCTAGTGCTTTCACTTTCAGCAGAGAGCTCATCTAATGATAAGTATCAAATGATTACCTAGAGATCAGCACCATCTCCTGTGCTCTCCAGAAAACTGAGCTGTGTGACAGGCTCTGCTGGGCAAGGCTGGCTCAGGTGGTCTGGGGGGACAGTGAAAGGTCCTGCTGCCTGTAAGGTTAGACCCTGTACCAGCAGACCCTGCCCTGTGGGATGCCCGAGGCAGCAGAGGAGATAAAGCTCAGGGATTTCAGTAGGGTGAAAGTTTCAGATTTAGGATGAAAACAGGAAATACAAAGAAATACTTTCATGGCAAAGCCCATGGCATTTATTCAAGTGAAATAGTATCCCCCTCAAAAAGACACAGGGTGACTGTATCGCACCTGGACTTAACAGCGCCTCTTTCTATAACCTTGGGACACAACTTTAAATATATGAACTGGTTTAATTGGTTTAAGCTATTCACATTTTTAAAGATAAATTGTAAAAAACCCTGAAGTCTAGGTGAAGCTTTTAAGTTTACACCAGTTCCCCCCTCCCCCAGTCTATAAATTACCCTCATTTTAAGCCTTTTTCAGAAGACTGCAGTTCCCAGTTGTGTCTGTTTTCTGTTGGCTGGGTAGTGTTTGTATGAAATACTGCAGTGCTTTAAAAAAAAACCCATTTTCCTCCACATCTGCCTTGTCAGCAGTTTCCCAGAGCATGAAAATAGTTGTGGTAAGAGTGCAAAGATTTACCTCGAGACAAGAGAAAATGCTGAATATAATTTATTAAAGAAACACTTTTTCTAGTACTTGTAAACATTTTTTTTTCCTTCATCAGTGGACGAACAGGTCTGGATGTTGTCTCAATGCACTTTTCTTGTGTTCAGATGTGGGAAGTACACCCCGTACATGCTTTGTTGAACCTGGTATAGGTGTGACTTTCTTCTTAGGCAAAAGACGACCTGGTGGGAAATGAACAATGTTAATGGCAAAAAAAGAGTCTGCTCTCTGCCCTTCAGTAGATGCCCCCAAACCACATTGCCAGGTGGGGGTGTGGAGGGGCTCTGAGGAAGGCGCTTGACTAAAGCTGCTCAGACACCAGCACAACTTCCAGCTCTAAAGCTGAGGTTTTTCCACTTCTAAATCTTGCTGACTGTAGTTTTTACCCCTGGAAGTAAGGACAGCAATGTGTGTTCTCTGTAGATTTAGTTGTCTTTTAGCTGGTGCAAAGCAATCAGCTACTTTCGGAACGGTGCTGCTAGGCTGCTGTCCTCCAAATCAACACCAGAGATCAGAAGAGGATCTGTTCTGCTCTTTCCAAGGCTACATGGCTGGAGTGTGGCCCTGCAAGGCTGCTCCAGTCTGGATGTTAAAAGCATTGAATGAAAAACCCTGGATGTGATTCCTGCAGGATATTAATGTCATCTTCTGCCCTCCCTGTCACCTGATCGTTCTGCAGATATTTGAAGAGGGAAGAGGTGTAAGGAATGGTGCAGAGATCCCCTAGTTCAACCTGCCTGCCACCCAGGTGTTTGCCTTACCCTTGGGTTTAGAGTTCTCTCTCTGCAAAGTGCTCTCATTCATGATCTGCTGCTTCCTTTCCTAGAAATCCTACTCAGCTGACTGTAAACACCCTTCCCCATCCTCCTGGGCACGAGTCCTTGGAAGAGTTGGCAGTGACCGCGGGAGGGTTTCACGTGCCCTTTGCTGTTACCCTCCACATCAGGTACTGCTCCCACTGGGCCTCTTGGGGATGTGGCTGATTGTCCCTCCTGCAGCTCCCTGCACGGTCGGGCACTGCTGGGGTCAGGTTAGAGGGAGAACAGCAAAAGGACCACTTACCAGGAAGCATAACAAGAGGAGGAGAATGAAGCCGAGCAGGGTGAAAATGCAGATGAGGATGATTGCCCAGAACTGAAGCTCTGCAAAGGTAAAATAAAGGCACGTCAGTTTTTTGGACTCCTGTGCATGGGACACAAAGGGAAGGTCTGAGGATCTACAACTTTAAAGGCCACCTCAGTGAGTGTCAGAGCCCTCAGATGGTTTTGGGGATGTTCAGAGAGACAAAAGTTCTCTTTCAGCTGCTGGCTGGCCTCTTTGGGGATGGGGACAGGGCTGAAGGTGTCAGCAAAAGCCAACGTGTTGTGAGTGTGTTCTAGTGCCTGGCAAAGCAACAGTTCAAGGTATTTTTTTTCTCCTGTTCTGGGGTTGTGGCCACGCTCATAGCACCATATATGGGTTATTATTTTTTTAAACACTACAGTTATCAAAATCGATTGGTGCTGGAGCTCCAAAACTGCTTCCCAAATTGTCTTTCTTTTGCCCATCCTTCACTTCCAGTTTCCTCCATCTGGCTGTGGTGGTGCCTGCTGCTTGCTGCCAGCCTACCCAGAGACACGTGTTTCTGGGCTCTCGTGTGGGTCTCGTTTCCCTTTCAAGGTACGTGCTGCTCATTTACTGTATTTCAAACACTCAGTGCCTGTAGGGTCAATCCTTCCCAAAAAGCCCTTACCGCCTTTTTCAGGCTCCTGTTCATCTGTCTTGAGTGGAGAGTAACCTGGAAATAAAGGGTGGGACAGGTGAGGAACAGAGCGCTCTGGAGGTGATTAAAATGGTCCCCATGGTCACTGGGGAGCTCTCACCTTCAACAACCAGACTCTGCTCCTCCAGCTCGTAGCTGGGGCCCAGCTTGGTGAACCCGTGCGTCAGGCGTTTCAGCTCCTCGTACACCTCTTGCTTTTGTAAAGTCCTTGTGAAGTCCCGTGTGAATTTGCAGAGGGAGGTGACGTTTGTGTAAGTTTTCCCCTGGACAGGCCTGGAGGGTGACAGTCAGAGTTGTCAGTGGGGGAGAAGAGGAAAAAGAAATAGAGCTGAGTAGGAGGGAGGGGGATTCAGCACCAGGCTCAGGTCTGGAGATGTCTGAGCAATGTTTTATTAGCATGGGATGGGTTTTTGCAACTCGTGCCAGGTGAGACAGGAGCTCGTGCAGCCTTGTGAATCTGCCCACTGATTTAATGCCAGGAGGGGCAAATCGGTTCAGCTTCTTTTGTTCCTCTGAGGAGGTGTTGGGGAAGACACACAAGGAGATTTTTTTGTTCTTGGGCTGGTCAGTTTTGATGATTGTTTTGCAAATGTCTTTCTGTTGAGTTTTGGCTTATTTTGAATAAGCTAAAGGAGAGAACGAATGTATTTGTTTTACTCTGGAATCGTTGATGAATGAAAATAGCTTTGCTGGCGTGGAAACAAAACCAGTTGTCATTTGGAGAAAAACTTTCTGTGGGAAAGGCAAAACTGTCTGAGAGCGAATGGAAGCGTCTCCTACGTGTCATCCAGAGCACAGAGCTTGGCAATGAGGTGTAAACACCAGGCTGGGGCTCTCGATGTCTTTTCTGCTAACTGAAAAGACCAAAAGCAGGACGTACCCAAAGCTCTCGACAGTACAGCCAGCAAAGTAGCTCCTCAGGCTGCTCCTTCTGAATACATCCAGCTGATGGGAAGAAACAGAACAATTGAGGGAAATGGAGTAAAAGTAATGCATCCTTAATTTGGACAGGAAAATCAAGCTCTTGGTGTTTTACCTCTCTCTCAATTTTCTCTTTATTCACTTGGTACATCTGTGACCTGGAGTCCTGCAGTTCTGGGGAGTAGGGGAGGTTGGAGATTCTGAAATTTAATCTGAAGTTTTCTTTCCCAGAGTTGAGGGGTGATTGGTAAATTGCTGACTCAGTGTCTAGCTCCAAGCCTGGAAATAGGGAGAAGTCAGTATAGATTCTAGCAGAGAGAAGCAGAGGCTTTTCTACCAAGCAGCATTGACCTGACTTGAAGTCTCAATAGATTAACAGAACCTGAGTTGCACTGGGGTCTGATGGCAAATTCCCAGTCTACTTTTTGTCTCTGCCCTTCAGCAATGTACGAGGGCGCTCATTTCTTTGGGAAGTTGTACCTTTGAGAAAAAGCTAATAGCTCGTTGATCTCTAAACGCGTGAAGTTATGGTGAGTGTGGTTAAATAATAAAAAAATGAAGTGGTAAAACCTTAACCCATCGAGGACCAAAGGGCTGCAGTGAGCCAGACTGAGCGTGGCAAAGGACTGGCCCGACTCTGACCTGAGTCCAGTGACTAAACTTGATACCAGGATTGTTTCCACACGCAGTCCCTCCGACCCCCCACAGCTGGGGAATGCTGAGGCTGCCGTGGCAAAGCGGGTTGATCTGGGTGGAAACTGGGCAGCTGTGATTGGAGCTCTACGTACTGTCCACCGAGTATCCCTGCAGCTGGTAACTGCTTCCCAGCCATAGTCCAGTTGGGTTTGAAGTCCCATCCTGAAAAGCGCTTTCGACCGCTGCCCGGTTGATGCTGGGCTCTGGCTGGAAGAAGCAGTTGCAGTCGACCACTATGGATCCAGGCCTGTGGACAGAGAAACAGAGGTTCTTAAAGAAGTAGGCTGATGATCATAGAATTTCTTCATGTGAGAGGGTTGCCTGAAGGGTTCCTGCTACTGAGTGTTGAGTTTAAGCTAATGTGGTGCTATAGAGAGATGTGGAACAGGCTGTTGTGGGCTTTTTTGTTTTTAAAAAGCTTTTACCCTGTGTGAGGGTCCTTTGTCCAACCCTCTCTCCCTCCAGAGTAGGACACTACAGCTATTCCTGAAGCCTGCTTTTAAAACCTCCTGGAGTCTGAGTTGAGAAGAGTGCAGAGGTTGCAGGGTCACCATCTGTCCTCATTAAGAGGTTGATTAAGAGTAATCAGTAATTACTGGGGTATTTGGAGACCTAAGAGTAAGTTACGGAAATCCTGACTGTGAAAAATATGAGTCCAGGTCAGGAAAAGTTCAACCTGACACATTCTGGGAAGCCTAGAAATGGCTTCTCGGGGCATAAACCCAACTGTTTCTGACACGCGAGTGAAAGGGAGGAATTCTGCAGAGGACAGTGGCACTTGGCCATTGGGGAGAGGTACCAGGGTGTGGAGACTTTTCAAACCAAATCAGATTGTACCACAGACCTCAGCCTTGTGACGCTGCAGTTGAGGAACTGGTCTCGCAGGTTGCTCTGTCGGTACAGTTGATTCATCTGCAATAGAAATGCCATGGTAAATATTAATGAGTTCTGAGCCTCGTGGTAGAAGCTTTAGGGGAGCAGGTGGGCCTCTAACTTTGGAGAAACACCAGACTTTTTCATGGGATTTTTTTACTTTAATATGCCTTGTGGTGATAAATCTGAGTCTCAGCTTGGCAAGACTTTCTGTCCTATCTGAGCAAGCTGGAGGTGCTGCGCAGCACAATCTGCTGACTGACAGCTGTCATCTTGATCTACATTTCATGGACAGCACGGACTCGGAACTCAGAAAAAAGTATGGAATGTTATGGCTTCGTTAAAAAACCCCACCACCCACTGAACTGGGGCTTTGTTGGGTTGGGATGTTGGTGGATTGGTGCCGAAGAATGCGTTGGCATCTCAGCAGTGAGTTATGGATGAGCTGACCTCTGAGCTGGCAGAGATTTGTGCACGCTTCTGGAGATGGGACTGAAGTGCTGAGGGAGTGCATTTAGCAGATGACCCTTGCATTATGTAGTGCATGTCATGCTGGAGATAATTTCAGACATCAGGTAGCATAAGAAAATCAAAAGTGACTCAAAGGACAATCTCATTGTTTGGAATTTAGAAATTTTTGTTCCAAACCAGTTTCTGTTTTGTTGTTTGTTTATTTCTTTTTAAGGCCACAAATCTATGGCAGTTGCTGCAAAAATTGACCAGTGCAGACATGATGGTATTTGAGCTGCAGATCCTTACCTTGCTACTGATGCTTTCCACTGCTGCTTTGTACTCTGGAGACTGAGAGTCTGGGTTAATGAGATTTTCATTGACTATTCTAAAGCTCAGCCTGTAGCCTGATTTGGCTGGAGGTTCAGTCAAGACAGGCTTTCTGATGATAGCTGTGTCTGTGACGGGGAAACCTAAATAAAAAAGGTAGAGTGCATTTATTTTTATATCAGATCTACTGATACCACAAAAGCACTATAGGTACGTCCTTGTTTAGATTATAAAAAGTAACTATGAAAGTCTCCAGGAATTTGTATGATATAAGGGATGGAAATGCTTCTAGAATGTCAATATCATGCTGGATTGGCTTTGTCATGGTGTCAAAACCTACAGAAATACCAGCAAACCAAAGGGGAAGTTCATTAGTGCTCAAGTCCCAGTGCAGTGGAAGAATGAGTGATCACCAAGTGATCTCCAACATCACTGATACTGCTTGTGGATACTTACCATTGACATACAGGCTGTTCTGCTCCAGGCTGTAGTGCCCCAGTTTGGTGACACCATCTGTCATGGTGCTCAGCTCACGATAAACCTTTTCTCTGTCAAACTTGGCCAGGCTGGCGTTGTTTTTGTAGCTGCAGGTGATGTCTACGCCTGTGTGGTCCCTGTCTCTCCCAGACCTAAGGAAAAATGTCAAGCATGTTCTTTAGGACACTGTTGATGCTCAAGGAATGCCCCGTGTGTTTTGTATGGCTAGGAACGATGGGCACTGAAACCTGACAGCGTAATTGGGCTCCTACATCCTTCAGCAGGTTCTCAGGAATTGTGACAATGACATTTGGATGAGGTTCTGAGCAACCTGGTCTAGCAGGAGGTGTCCCTGCCCATGGCAGGGGGGTTGGAACGAGAGGACTTTTAAGGTCCCTTCCAACTCAAGCCATTCTAGGATTCTATGATATAGATATGAAAATGATTTTACTGGCAAGAAAACGATGAGTGGACAGGGAGGCATCACTGGCTCTATTTTCTGGCATCAGAAAACTATGATAACTTATGCAAATTTAAGGTGCGTAAGAGCAGATATAGAAATATTTGACTGCACTTTCAGGAATCTTACCTAAATCTCATCACTTCACATCCCATGTAGGCAGAGCTTATGCTGCTCCTTTTGAAAAGAGGGTCGATCTGTCAAAAACAACCCCAAAAAAACCAAAGCAAAACTCAATTACGACTAAGAACTGGAAAACACGTCCTAAGCTTAACGTGGGCAGGTTAAGATCACCACCATAACACAAAATGCTCAGATTGAGAGGCACTTACATAGTGGTTGATAACTTTGGCCGTGGAAATGAATCTGTGGGAGCTTGGTGTCTCCAGATCTGCGGTGTACTGGAGGTTGGTCAGGGTGAAATTAACTGTGAAGTGCTTGGATGTTGGGCTTGGTGCCGTAGTTGTGCTCAGAGCTGTAATCAAAAGGGAGAAGGATTATGTTCTTACTATTCAAAAAGCTGCCTTCACTTTCAAAGGCATTCCAAATCCTAGCACACTTCAAGGCCACTCTGAAGAATCTCTTCCCCTCTGATTCCGAGCGCACCACTCCTTTGATAACTTTCTCTGAAATGAGTTTGGCAAGACACTTACATGATCTCTCAAGTGGTTCATTGTAACCTGGAAAGGAAACACAAGAGAAATGTTATTTAAGAGAATGAAAGAGAAGAGGGGATGATTAAATGGATGATTTGGGAATGAATCATCAGAACCAGTCCCCGAGGGTGTGAATCTATTAAACAAACAACCTCCTGCTTGAGCAGAACAAGGTGCTTTTTTAATAGTGAAGCCCACAGTGAGAAAGCGTACGTGCCACGGTTGAAATACTGTTGGGATAGAAATCAGGTGAAATACTCGTATGCACGTGAATGATTGGGGCCAAGACTAAAATTGTCACTCTTTGATGTAATATAGAAGTGAAAATCTTCAGAAATCTCTGAAAAGGTTCTTGGAATCATATGCTTCATCTTATGCAGAGAAGTTACGCAGTAATCTTTACTGGGATCACCCATTCCTTAAGGTCACTTCTTTTTTTCACACTGAAATGATTCCCTAAGACCTGAGGTCATCCCAAACTCCTCTAGTACCTGGAGAAATGAGAAAATCAAGCACATACCATTGATAAAGAGGCTCTTGTTGTCCAGGTTATAGATCCCTAATTTGGTGATGCCGTTTGTCATGCTCTTTAGTTCTTGATAAACCTTAGCTTGGTCAAACGTGGGTGCTTGGGAGCCATTTCCATAGCTGCAGATGGTGTCTACTCCCGTGTTATCACTATTCCTCACTGACCTGCAGAATTGAATATCATGAAACTTCTGTTGGTTATTCCAAAAACCTGGTTTGTTTCTTTTTCTGATGTGACTAAACCCCTATAGCTATTACTCTGTCCACAGTTCTCAGATGAACTGTAGAAATTACTGAGAGAGTGTTACAAAGAAAAAGGCTTTGTGAGATAAGGACCATGCAAAAGTGCACAGAAGCTTTGTTATAAAGATACCAACTTCTTGAAAAATGAAAAGAACCGTTTCTGAAGTGTTAGTCAAACACAAGGAAATCCATCTGCTGATGTTCAAAGTCAGTCCTTCAGCTCTGTTGCTCACCTGAATCCTACTACTTTGCAACCAGTGAAATAGGGCCCAATGCTGCTCTTCTGAAGCAGGGAGTCAATCTGAGAAGGAGAGGTCTTTGTGAGGATGGGAGGCCCAAAATACTGGGTGATTTCAGTGAAAAAAAAAAAAGACTTTGGCTTACGTAATGCTGCATTATTCTCCTGGTAGAGCTGAATTTAGCAGAATTTGGTGTCCCTAGGTCTGTCGTGAACCTGAGGTTGGTTATTGTGAAGTTCAGTTTGAATTGCTCTATTTTTGGTCCTGGGCCATGTGTGGTCGTTGGCTTCACTGTAAGAGAGAACACACATCACACAGATAAAATAACAGGATCTTCACAAAACACAGTAATGTTATTATTTTTTTCCTAAATTTGGAGCAGAAAATCATATGATCGTGATCACACGCTTCAGATACTTTGCAATCTTACAAGCATGTCCAAATCGGGGGGGATAAAATCCACTCATGCCTTTGGGTAGCTTTAACATGCCTGTGTTTTGAAATATACTTACTTGACAGACTAGGCAGTTCGTTGTAATCTGAAAAACAAATGGACAATTATTAGGGAAAATATTCCAAGAATGCCTCAGCAGAACTGAATACACGGGGGTTTATGACAAAAGATTGAGGATCGTCGTTACTAAATTCATGACTGTTTTTACCTAGTGATTCTGACAGGATTTTGGGATGGTGTTGTATTTTTTTTATCCCCCCCCCCCTCCTTTTTGTTATCTGTTTTGAGAGGTGTATTTAATCCTTTCCATTCTCATTTCAACATAGCTTGTGTCAACATAAGGAGTGACTCTTTGAGGTGGTCTCGTTACCGTTAACGTAGAGGCTCTGGCTGCTAAGGCTGTAGTGTCCCAGCGTGGTGATGCCACTGGTCATATTGCTCAGCTCACGGTAAACTACCACCCTGTCGAGCTTGGGACCTGAAGGCTCATCTCTATAGCTGCAGAGGGCATCTACTCTGGTGTCTTCCCTGTCCTTCTTTGACCTAGGAGATGAGATGTCGTAGGATGTTTTAGCCATTATTGAGAAGTCCATCTGAACTAGTACATAATCAAAGACTTATATAAGAAAACCACTCAGAGATGTGTTGAATGCTGAGAAATAGGAAGGAATTTTTAAAGAAGCAGGTGATGCAGACTGTTCCCAGACGTGTCTCTTACCTGAAGGCCATTATTTTGCAGCCAATATAAGCAGGGCCGATGCTGCTTTTTTGGAGTAAAGGGTCAACCTAGAATTTGAATAATAACATTGAAGTAAAATGTCATGGCAAAGGTAAGAGATAAGATGTTAGTAAAAGAGCTGTGCCCAAGCAAGGCATAGTTTTGCCAGACTTACGTAATGGTACAGGACTCTTTCTGTTGACTTGAACTTTTTAGAATTTGGCATTGCCAGATCTGCAGTGAACTGGAGGTTGGTTATGGTGAAATTCAATGTGAAGTTCCTTATGGTTGGTGACAGAGGTTGTTTACTTAGATCCACAGCTGTAATGAAGAAGGCAAATTATTGCTTGATAATAAAATTTATGATCATTGTCCCTAAAGGAAGCACTGTAAGAAAACTTCTCAGATATTCTACTTGGCTTCAGGGTCATAGCAGCTGTGGTTCTCTAACTGGCACACAAATACCCTGGTTTATAAGTCTTGGTTGGTTATTCCAACCTTCTTGTTTGGCTATGCTAACAAGCAAAATCGTCTTCAATTGCTATTTAAAAAGGTACTTACCTAGTTCAGGCTGCACTTCATTATAACCTGGGGGGGGAAAGGACAGTGTTTGACAAATCATTTTATAGTCTGGGAGATCTGGCACACAAATTGTTTGAGCGGCCAGGAGAGGGTTCCCTCCTGGCATAGAATTGTTTTGATTAGAAGAGACCTTTAAGATCAAGTCCACCCACTCCCCCCCATGGGTCACCACTGACCCCTGGTCCTCAGCACCACAGCTCCACGGGGAGGCTTGGAAACCCCTCCAGGGGTCACGGGGACTCCCCCCCTGCCCTGGGCAG
>JANHFX010004752.1:2015-16693 GCA_027560015.1 Chloroceryle amazona | reverse complement strand
TGGCAACGGAGGCGGGCGGAAGGAAGGGGAGGTGCAGCAGCAAGCTCAGTGACCCTTGGCATCGACACAAGGGAAGCACGAAGAGAAATAAGGCTGCCAAATGTGGTAGCTGGAAGGTGTGAACGTGACGAGCGCTACGCCGAGGAGGCGAGCGGCAGAACTTGGAGGCACACAAGAGAAGGATCTGGGAGCAATGGGTGGATATATCAGCATTAGCTCCCCATGGGATGTAGAAGATGTTCCTCTGAGAGGGTAGGTACCAGATGCACTGCTTGGACCTCTGAAATTCTCCTCCAGCCTGTTCACCGGGCTCATATGTTACTGCAGCACCTTATAATGAATACAGCAATAGTTCTATCTACTCATGGGATGTTGCTACAGCCTGTTATGGATCACCACTGATGTTATCAAAGATGTTTTTAATAAAGATCATAGAATCACAGAACAGTTTGGGTTGGAAGGGACCTTCAAGATTACCTGGTCCCAACCCCCCTGCCATGGCAGGGACACCTCCCACTGGAGCAGGGGGCTCAGAGCCCCATCCAGCCTGGGCTTGAACACATCCAGGGGTGGAGCATCCACAGCTTCCCCGAACAACCAGTTCCAGGGTCTCAGCACCCTCAGAGTGAAGAGCTTCTTGCTAATTTCTAATCTAAATCTCTCCTCTTCCAGCCTGAAGCCATCACCCCTTGTCCTGTCACAACAAGCCTTTGGAAAAAGTCCCTCCCCAGGTTTCTTCCAGGTGCCCTTCAGATCCTGAAAGGCCCCCAGAAGGTCTCCCTGGAGCCTTCTCTTCCCCAGGCTGAACCCCCCCAACCCTCTCAGCCAAGATGTAGAAAATCAATGTATTAAAATAACAATGATAATGATTCTAGCTCTGGAATGAACAAAAATTCTTTTTTTCTTTTTCTGCAAAGGATTTTGGCCCTGAAAGAGTTTATTCCTTCCAAGAGGATCTGGGTAATGTATTTAACCTGCTGCATTCAGAACTCTCCTTTTGCAAAGCAGACATCGTGAAATCATGGCATAATTTCAGTTGGAAGGGATCTCTGGGGGTCTCTAGTCCATCCACTCAAAGAGAGACCCATATCTGCCAGCCGTATCTTCATCCTATTATTATATTTTACTTTTGATCTCTGATGCTAAATTCATCTTGTCTCCACAGAAACCCAGCGAAGTTTCCAAAGTGCTAATCTGAAGGCACCCTTGACTTGCAAGAAATCTTTGATCTTTATCCCTGACCCTGGAGCACCCATCCCTCTGCTGGGCTTTGAGTAGGGAGCTCAGCAGGCTACGTTTCTCCTTGCCATTGATAAATTGATCCCTTTTTTCTTAATTGCAGCTCCTTCCTGAACTTTGGTTGGCAGCGCTTCCGAAACCTTTGCAGCAGAACGCGTCAAACTCTTTGAAGTACAAAGGGGTTTTCTAATACTTTAACCATTTTCCTATTAATCTTTGAAACCCCTCCTTCAAACCTTGTGGCGTTGCAGGCATTGGACAGCCTGACATTTCCAACTACCCATTACTGACCAAAACAGACCACGAAGGTGGAACGTTGCTGTTTGACAGAGGGGAAAGCTGCGTAGTTAATTGTGAAGAAATTATTCTGCTGGAATAACCATCTGTGGGTTACAAGAAAGATATTAGAAAATACTAATTCCTTTTCAAGAGAACTGCAGAATTTTAATTTATGAAGGTTTTGTTCTTTCAACTAGTTGTAACTATCAAGTATTGTGCTCACTGCTCGCAGGATAAGGTGCCCGAAGGAGCTCTTCCAGTTACGCAGAGATTATACGCGCGGTGCCGGGGTGACGCCACCTCATCCAGAGGGATGGAGGATCAAAGAAGGGCCACTGGTGCCGTACAAACGCCAAACGGCGAGGCTGGCCGCGCGGAGGCTGATAATTAACACGAGGTCTACGCTGGCATTTGTAATTGAGTCTCTAATAAGCCAACGAGAAAAATTATAGATGTCGGAAGAAAACTGGTGCAAGTGTTGTGCTTTAGGGGTGTCCAGTTGCTGCTCAGACTTTGCTGCTCTCACCTGCCTGTTGACAGACAGGTGACATCCAGTCTCTCCCGGCTCTCAAGTCTGACTTGTCACTTGGAGATGCACCCAGAGACTCCAGAGCAGAGACAGAAATCCCCGTCCCCTTCCTGTGTGCCTTTTCACTGCGAGGGTGACCAAGAGCTGGCACGAGTTGGGGCTGTGCTCTCCATCCTTGGAGATACTCAGATGTGTGGACACGGGCACAGGCGACTGGCTCTGGGGAGCCCTGCTTGAGCGAGGATGTTGGGCCAGATGACCTCTACTTCCCTCCAGCATGAACCATCCTGTCATACATCTCCTGATAACTGACTTCCACGTGTCACAGACGCCCACTTCCACCTGCCCACTCCAGCAGAGAGAAGAGGTGAAAGGCAAGTCTTGGCACCAGCCTAAAGAACCACAGACTCATTCCGAAAGCTATAAAGGTCTGGCTGATGTCGTGGTGCTGGGTCACAGGCTGGACTGGATGATCTCAGAGGGCTGTTCCAGCCTCAGTGATTCTATGATGGGCACTGACCATGGAAAGAGTCTCTGGGGGGACCCTCGAGCCCATCCTAGGCTGCAGATGGAGGGGTGCTTATAAAGGATCAACCTTTAAACCCCTCTTGATGGGTGTGACTCTGGAACACCAAACCCAGGGAGGGGAATGCCTATTAATTAGGTATCCATTAGACACTCACAAGGGGCATAGTAAACAGGTCTGGATGTTTTGCTCAGAAAATTGAGCTGATGTAGTTTACGAGTCCCGTGCAGCAACTGCACAGGGGAGTGCTTCAGAAAGCCAGGGACGTAATCACTGGCAGTCATGGTCTGCAATTCCTGCACGTAGACAGCTCGCAAACCCTTCCTGCCTAAATCCATCCTGTCCTTCCATGTTAATTTCTGAGGTGGTCTTGATATTTGAGCTTCATGAATATGAAGATCAGCTCTGCACTGAGCTGCACAAGCTCTGCACAGCCTTTGGCCGTGCCCCGCACGCCCTCAGCGAAGGGAGCTGCGTGGCACGGCAGCTGATGAGCTTGGCTGGGTGTGAGTCACCGTGTGCCTGCTCAACTGCTCCCCCCGTGCTTAATGAAGGTCGTAAGAGCCCCCGAGAGCTCTAATCTGCTCTTATTTGCATGCCCAGGTGGAATAATCCCGCTCGCTTGCGTGCCTTACTAGCTGCTCGTACGGCCGATGAGGAGTACTGGGAGAGTTATTTTACTGGCCCAAAACTTGTGCAGCGAGGACAAAAAAACGATCCCTCAAGGCTTTTCTGTCTGATAATTAATCTTCCTAGAAGACTGCATGGATTACATAAATAATAAGCCTCAGAGTGCTACTGTTTGAGGTCTTCTCTACCTTCTCTATCCACTACTCAACTCTCACTACTTCCTCAAGGTAAATGCTCCAGATTCTGCATAATTCACATGATCTTTACCAGTTCCCCTTCCTTCCCATGAAAATCTTTTCAGAGTCAAGTCCCCAAGAGGAGACATGAATTAAAAAAAAAAAAAAAGCAACACACCAACATCATAAAAATCTCAACGCTTTCCAGGCTGGGTGTAAAATGTCCCCATGGAATGCCAACAGAAACAGAAGATGGAAAATACAAAGAAAAAGCTGGTCTGTGCCACAGCTTCATCTCGGGCCAGTATCAAAAGTGAGATGAGTACAAGGGTCAGGGAGATCCTGAACAGGCTGAAGTGAGATGAGCCATAGCTACAGCCAGAGATCTACCCAGCAGCTGTGGGCCAGGCATTAAACCTTCTCAGATAGATACCGGTCAGATTTACCACGTAAACCAGAAGAAACTGCCCAAGAAGCTGCCCTCCAACCACAAATGAGAATTGGTGAATGTTTTGCAGGTAACTTCCCACAGTAAAATGAACAAATTGGAGAGACAACAAATTCAGAAGTCTTTCTGTGACATATTAACCGACACAGAAACCTGTGATGCCATCCTCATCTCGTTTCAGTTAACGGGTGCTGGTGAAATGCCATCGCTGGAGGTGAGCTGAAGACACAATTGCTGTAACCCATGTAGAATTAGCATCAGCTCACATAGGGAATACGCCTTCTCTCCTCCATCCCTCCCTGGGACCCAGGACACCAACGCAAGTGAAGCTGGTCTGGAGACAGCAGGACAATTCCCATTGACTGGAGCTGAATTTGACCCAGACCAAACAATGCAGCAGTTGCAGAGTGGACCAGGACAGTGCAAGAAGCTTTCCCACTCCTGCTGTGACTGAGGATAAAAAGAACGATGCTGGAGAGCAGCCAGCAAATATCCTGATGATATAAGAGGATCTGAACTATAGGACACAAAATAAATACGTTCTTTACTGAATCCTCCTTGTTTCAGTATTGCTGGGGTGCTACCTGCCCTTACGTGTCACAGCGAGCAAGTGACAGCAGCTCCCACAACACCAGTATGTCCCAGAGACGTGGGGATATACCAGTAGAGGTGGACGCAGCAGGATTAAATGGAAATGTTTAATCTCTGAATTCCGCACTGGAGAAACTCACGCTGGAAGATGTGTAGGGAGCTGAGTCCTGATTTTTGTTATTTTAATGGGAGGGGGAAAAAAATGGAGAAGATGCAGAAAAAAGCCACCGACGTAACTCAAAGGTTGAAGAAAACATCTTCTTTGAAGATATTCAAAGAATTCAGTGGTTTTGTTCATCAAAAAGGGAAAACAAGAG
Source organism: Chloroceryle amazona (assembly GCA_027560015.1). NCBI lineage: Eukaryota > Metazoa > Chordata > Aves > Coraciiformes > Cerylidae > Chloroceryle > Chloroceryle amazona. The sequence continues at coordinate 11,958 of JANHFX010004752.1, read as the reverse complement.
GGAATGTTAGAAACATGGAAGTGCTTTCATGGGGAGAAGTGAAAAACACTTTAATCTCGTGAAGAAAGGCATAGGAAGCAGCAGTGGTCGGAAGCTAAAACCAGGGAAATTAATACTGGAAAAACAAATTATTTCTATTTTTTCCAAAGAAAAATAATCACTGCAACAGACTATTAATCACTGGAATGTTTCTTTTCCACGCAAAGCAAGAAAGTCTAATGTCAAAGGCTTCACCCAGGCGAGTTAAACAGATCTAGAGGGTGGTTCACCCTGTCACTCAACACAGGACATCTCAAGCTGCGAGGAGGAGCAGACTCAAGAGGTGCACGAGAGCAGGAAGGGACGTTCTTCACGAGGGGAAATGCCACAATTGCTTCAGATACTGGAGTGCATCCTTGACAGCAACAGCCCAAGTGGATTTGCTAACGTGGTTGCTTTGGGGTACCCCTCTAAGCATCTGTAGTGTGCTCCAAGTCGGAAGGATGTGGAAACTGGTAAAGAAGGTTGCACAGAATCAGAGGAGCTTGGAGGAAAGACGAGAGTGGAACAGAGATGCACAGAAAGTCTTTTCCAAGTCCAAGACTCTTTGGGGTGTTTAAAAGTTGCACAGATGTGGTGCTTGGGGATATGGGTGAGGGGTGGACTCGGTAGAGCAGGGTTAATGGTTGGACTCGACTCATAAAGGTCTTTCCCAACCTTGATGATTCTATGATAAGGGGCCACCACAATATGCTGGGCTGGGCAAGTCCCACCACCAGGGAGGCAGGACTTTTTATATGGGGAAAGCCATGAGCAGGCATGAGATGGACTCCAGAGGAGTTTGTGAACTGCCCTTAACCAGCACTAATTTATGGGTACAGCTGGGTGGTGGCTCCTGGTGGGGACACAGGACAGGAAAAGGTGGCACCTCTGCCTTGAGGATGCTGCCCTACGGGGACTTTGCTTGTGGTGGGGATCTTCAGCCCTTGAGAAGCCAAGGCAGGGCTGCCTGAAGGTGAGCACGAACCCTCACACCTCATGATTCCAATTCTGAGCAGGCTCTCTGAGACTTTGCACCAATTTATCTCAGGACTTGGTGCCAAGATGAAAGAGCCAAGGGAAAAATGGTTATGGTTTGGTCCATGGTTGGGAAGATTCATTTCCATCCCCTCCTTCTCTTAGCATTCTACTCTCACCCCTGTTTTAGAGCAAAAGGATGGGATTGAAACCAAGAGCTCAACAGATGAAGACCAGGCAGGTAATCCAGCAACTGGAAATAAAAAGGGTTGGAAGCACATGCATAAAGAAGTATTAGCAGTTACCGTAAATACTACAGCTACAGAAGCAGATAAGGGACAAAAAGAAGAAATAACAAGATTTCAAAGATAAACTGAGATTTATCCAAGGGTTATTTCATACAGTTCCAGCTCCCTGATAAATCCACAGGGGTAGGGATTCGCTTTCAAAGCCCTGCTTGAGGATTTAGCAACACGATTCCCATTAACCCCACAGCTAAATCTCCACACACCATTCCAAAACCTCACTCCAGTAAGCAGGGAGTGACAAAACTGTCACAAGATACAGCTGATGGACAGGGAAAAAATGAGTTACCAAACCTTGCTGTGCCATGGAGAACTTGCTGTCCACTGGGACTCCAGGATGGAGCTGCTTTCCAGCAGGACAACCCCTAACCTGCCCTGGTGCCTGGCGTTATTCCTCCCCAGATGCAGGGCTCTGCACTTGTCCTTACTGAGCCTCATGAGCTTCACCCAGCTCTCCAGCCTGTCCAGGTCTCTCTGGAGGGCAGCACAGCCTCTGGTGTGCCAGCCACCCCTCCCAGTTTCTTGTCATCAGCAAGAGGAGGAACCTTTCCCTCGCTGCAAGAGCTGCCTGCACAGGAGCAGCATTTTGCTTAAAAATGGTCTGTCTGGCAGGAGCTGGGTGCCAGGGCTGGGGGCACAGGGCTGGGCACAGTGGGTGGAACTGTGGGTTTGGGGTCATGCCAGCAGCCGGGCATCTCAGGGAACCGGAGCTGCTCACCTCCCTGGGAGGAACACTCAGCCCTGATTTATTCAAGCGACATTTTGTAGGTCTGAAGCGATAAACTGTTCTAACGGCAAACATGAAATTTAGGACTTTCCCACGTGTCCTGGTTGCTGGGGCAGCTGGGTGCACATCAGTTTGAGACTCACAACATTTGTGCAGAACAGCACCACATCCATCAACACGGCGTTTCTCAACGCACTGCACATGAGGGGCAGCTCTGTAAGTTACCGTCTGCTTTGCTTCCAGGGAGCAAGTGGTGACCATTGGAAGAAAGCTTATAAAATATTTGAAATTACTGCTGCCGGGAAACTAACGACACATTTCCCTACTACCATTGCAGCAGCTGTACGGGTTCTGTTCTGCATTTCACTGGCAAAGGCTGTGGAGATTAGTAGCCGACAAGAAGGCAGAACAGGGAATGGATGGGTGAAGGTGATGGTATCCATGTGAATTAGGATAATCACCTGAGAGAAAGGGAATAAATTGTGAGACACGGAGTCTGTAATTCTGCAGCATGATTTTATTATTGCCTACTGAAATTGGCTTCATCTCGGTTACTTTAGCCCTTAGAAAGTTTGAACAGATGGCATCTCTTGCCCTAAACTGTACATCTAATTTAGTTTGCATGACTTTTTGGTTGTGTATATTTGAATTAATGGGCTTCTCTGTGTTTGTTACATCGTCGGGTTAATGGTGTTTAAAAGCTGGTCGCATGTATCAATACTCTTTGGTCAAGAGTCGAAAGTAAATGAAACTCACTATGAAAAAGCGGTGCCGAACAGTGAAATAACTCTGCTAGGAATAAACAGATTTATCCTTGCTAAATTCGGCTCAGTTCTTTGCTGCCTAACCTACGTCGCAAGGGAAGCGAGTGGTGACTGGAGGAGTGATTAATCGCTGTGTCATATATGTCATTACTGCATCAGTATGACAGGGCACCAACACCCTTTGAATCCTCGGGAAAAAATATCTGAAGGCAGATACTGCTTTTTAGACGTTACAGAAATAAGGGGTCTACCTTCTTGTTTTCCTTTTGAACAGAAAATTCTTGGATAAGACGTCCTTTATCAATCACTCTGTGAGTCTATTTTCTGGCCGATAAGGCTTTGAAAGGAGGAGGGCATGAAATACTGAGATGCAGCGTGGGAATACTTGGCGTTTTCTGCATCTTCCCAAGGTCCACATGCTCTGTTTACTTGCTAGAGTTGGTCAGACTGGAAAGTGCTGTTCCTGAGCATCTGCTCCAGCCCAGGCAGCTGCTGCAGCAGGGCCTGACCATCGCGTTACCCGTGCAGCACTCACAGGCGCCCGTAAAACTGGATCTGTCTGCCCGGAAAGTCCAAGGCACAGATTATTTATATGCAAATGTCCACCCATATCAGCATGCAAACAAGGAGTTCTGTGGCTGATGAGAATTCTTTTATGTTACTTTTGTAGAAGTAGAGCTGAAGAAACATAATCATGTGCCTAAGCACAAACCGACGGCAGTGAGCGGTTAGTGCCGCACTGAGCAGCTGTCGGGAGCAAATTTCATGCAGCTATTTTATTTTTGTTGTTTTTCCCCACGTTTTTAAGGCATTTTCATCTCTCTACATTTCTACGTGTATGACAGAGAATCCCAATCAGCCCTCTCACAATGGCTATTCAGCGACGCATTAAACTGATACAAAAATCCTCTGTTCACAAACCCCACAGGCTCAAAGCTTTCGCGGTCGGAGGTGTTTGATGGGGCAAGTTATTTTATTTTATATGGTAAAAAAAAAATAGAACAGTTGGGTTTCTTTTGTACTTTGGCCAATGGGCAGCGTGCTCACCTGCACAGAGCCACGGCTCGGCTGGGGAGCAGGGAGCCTTTGCACATCAGCATCCTCTGAGAAGGTAAAAGTGTGTTGTAGAGACCTCTCCAACATGCCTCAAAGGCTCCAAATACGCTCTGGGGTGTCACCCCCGGAGTATTTTACCACCCTTCTTTTCTGCCTTCGGTAATTTTCTCAGCAAACTTCTGGCGTCCTCTGCGGGCAGGACACAGAGGTGGAGCTCTGCTCAGAGTGTGGTGCTGGGAGGGAGGACACTTCACTGGTCCTTGTGCCTGCTGCTCTGGAGGTCATCGCCAGCCCAAAAAGGGGCTGGGAAGAGAGAAAACCTTGGATACAGAGAACAAATCTAAACCTGCTCAGACATAACTGGACAGATTTCCCATCTTTGCCTTGGAAACCTCAGGAATCCACTCGCTTCTTTTTTGGTTTTGTTTGGTTTTGGTTTGGTTTGGTTTTCACCCAATAAAGAGCTGTTTATTACATTTCAAAAGGTAAAATGAGGGAAGAAGAAGGTTCGAGATGTTTCCAGAAGGTAGGTGTGTTCTGTGTCCCCGCAGTAGGTCAGAAATGCCTTTTCCCTTCGTTCCAAACCAAGGCAGGAATCTTCTGCCCGATTTTGCTCCAGGCTTTCTGCGGCAGCGGCTTCACACAGGCTACAGAAATGCAGGGTCCGTGCATCACTGCTATGAAAGCTTTGCAGATATTGCCGCGCGAAGAAAAGTAACGAGCCAACATCACAAAACTAAGCTGGCAGAGTCAGCAATTAATGCTTTGGGAAGACTGGCCTTTCGGTGTGGGTTATCTAAAGGTTTAGATCTACAACAGTATCTCCTACGAAGAAAGTTAAAATCGGGGTAGTCAGCAGTGACTCCACACAGTGTTTCTTTCCTATTTTTTGTTTAAAAAATAAACAAATCAGTGTATTTTGAAATGGCAGTGGCAGATGTCTGATGGACAGCAAGTAGGAAAGGACCCAGCATCCCCTAGCAGGTGTCCCCATGTTATCGGTCCTCACAGTGGAGAACGATGATGCTGGAGCGGGCAGAGGAGGAGTCAATGTCTGAGGGCAGAGGACAGGCAGGGACCAGCTTTGGGGCAATAAAAAGCTTTTATTGAACAATTTATAACCCCTTCCAGATAAACTGGGACTTGTGCTATTGCTGCCACCACCGAGACAGTCGCGACCACAGCGTGGTGTGTTTCCTCAGAGGCTTTACGGTGCTTCCTTCTTCGTGCTGACACCACCTGTGTGCGAACAGCAGATGCTTACAGGGTCCCTGAGCCGTGGGAGCTGACCATCATCACTACAGTGCTGGAGGAAGGCAGCCAGCTTGCTGCTTGTCCTCTCCCCATGGAGCTGCAGGTGCTGCAGGACTGAGGGGTATCCCTGCTGGCACCTTCCCAGCCCCCCTGCCTGTCCTCTGCCAGCCCCAGGACCCTGGCAGGGCCACCGTGACCTGGCTCACCTGAGGAACCTCACCAAAGGCAAGGCTCTGCCTCTTGAAGCTGCTGTGACTGTCAGACAGTCCTGGGGCCTGTCTGCTCATGAGTGGCAGCAAATGTGACTGCTCCGTGGACATGGATAATTGCAATTCCTTCTGGAAAGCTCTATCAACATACTTTTCTAAAACAGGCCGGCAAAGATAGTCCTTGTGCATGTCACGTCTGACATCACTTGTCACAGGAGCAGTAGGATTCACTCAAACTTTTCTCTCCCAAATACAACAGCTCCAAATTGGTAGGATTTCACTCCGACGGGCATCTCTCGACGAAGCTCTAAGTTTATCTTTTCATTATGCAGGAGCTTTCCATCAGCTCAGGGAGAGCGCTACAGAATTTGAAATTTTCTCCTGACGTTTGTCCTGAGGCTGCTGTGTGGAGCTGCCTGGCCAAGGAGCAGGAGCATCCCCCCAGGGAGGACTCACAGAAAGGTTTCCCCAGCCTGCTGGGTTCTTTCCCGTGTCTCCTGCAGACCTTGGCAGCAGTTCTACCTGGGGTAGTAGCATTACAGAGGCCCTGGGGCAGCAGCATTGCCATGGAGGAATGAGGATGGATGGGGCTCTGAGCAACCTGCTTTAGTAGGAGATGTCCCTGCCCACGGCAGGGGGCTTGGAGTGAGATGATCTTGAAGATCCCTTCCAACCCAAAGCATTCCATGATTTTATGAATCCCACCAGAACCAACTTTCCTGGAGACAGCTTCTTTGGCTTCAGCACCAAGAGCTGCCACCCATAAGCTGTGAGTGGGAGGAGCACCTTCAGGATGGAGTTCAAAGCTGCTCTTGGAGTCAGCCACAGCAGAGTGTCTGTCATTGAGAGCAGATCTGTAGCTGTTCCTTCTGCACCTTCTACTCATGGTGCGACTTCGCACATGCCCCGTCTGCTCTTGCTGTGAGGACAGACCCATCCTTCTGCTTTAGCCCTGGGTGCTCGTGGGGAAACATGAAGGGTTTGGTTACCAGGAAAGGGAATTCCTCTGCTTTTTCAAACTCCTATCTTGGATATTCCATGTGCTACATCCCTTTGTACGTCTCCTGCACATAAAATGGGAGAGAGGGAGGGCAGGTTGCTCTTTTAAGCCATACCTGTGTTTTCAGGTTCTTACCATGTAGCTGAAGCAGCAAATCTGACGCAGTAGCTGTCAGGGTGTTTCCTTAACCAGATCTCAGCCCCAGCAGTTCCTGTCTGTCCCGTGTCTCTTTGTTAGCCTTGGTGGTTCACTTTCTGTCCGTGCACTCGCTTCCATACCCACACAAAAATGAGCAAAGGAGCCCGAGTTTCTCCTGGATGGCCAAAAGGGAAGGAATTTAACGAGAAGTTTCCGTCGTTGGAGCAGATTTGAGAGCAGTGGGTGTCTGTAGCTCACCGACTAGAAGAGGAGCAGTGAGTCGGGCTGTGCTGCTGCTCTGTAATGATTTTATTGGCTTGACCTTGCACCCTGTTGGGAAGATGTCCACAAGATAAAGCAGCCCCATCAATAATTCAGTACAGATACCATGTGCACTATCTGCACGAAAGAAGCTGTCGTGATGGACAGGCAGGAGCAGGAGCACAGGCCAGGCCTGCCAGCCGGAGCACAGCTTGCACTGGGCACCATGGCCCTGTCTCCATCCAGCCCCCCCCACCACTGGTGCCAGCACTTACACCTTCAGAAATAGGGGTTCAAAAACCGGGTCGGGAGGAGCACAGCCCCCCAGTTTCCTTTGCATCTGGCACCGACCCACAGGCGAGCTGGCACCTGGAGCTGCGGGGCTGCTCTGCCCGATTTATCTGGCTTTAAAGCATTTTTGCATATTGATGCTAATGAATTATGAAACATGTAATTAGTCTGTATCACTCGTCATTAAATCTGACATTTAGCCTTTAAATGGGAAGGTTCTATTTGTTTTATATGCTATTTGCACAATTAGTATTTATCTTTATTTGATTATAATTATTTTATCTCGAAGGTGCCCCTCTGTTAAGGCACTCGGGAGCCTACATGTGCAATTAAGAAGAGCATGAGGCTGTAAAAGCAAATCCTAAAAGCGTTACATGGAAGCAGCAGATAACAGAAGTGGGAAGCCCCCGACGCAGAAGCACTGAGCACCGTGGGCAGCAGGGAGGCAGGAGCCCGGCTGCAGGGCCACAGCCACAACCCGAGACCTAGGAGACAATTTACCACTGAAACCTGTGCTGCATCGCTTTCTGCTCCCTCCGCTGCGCGAGAGCATCCAGGAAGATGTCACCGAAAGTGTACAACGCAAGTCTGCTAGCTTGGGTCGGTTTGTTTGGGAGGGCGATGGGAGGAGCAGCTCCAGCTGGGACAGGGTTTTACCATGGCCCTTCTCGGGTGGGCAGCTCCAGCTCCCCAGCAGACGCTGTGAGGCTGCTGTTCCCAGTGCTCCAGCGTTCGTTCAGCTCCCCAGTACAGCCGCACTGGTACGGGTGGAACCTGAACCTCGCAGGGCCAGACCAGCCCATCTCCCGAAGTTACTGTGCTGGGTCTGCTGCCACCGTCTCCTGATCTTTACAGCATCATTTCTGCGCCTTTCTGCCAGCAGCTGCTCTGCCCAAACAGTGGAGCTGTTCCTTCTGCCCACTCCCCCAACGGGTTTATGGGGAGAGGGGAAAAAGCTCCGAGCACCCCAAAGCCAGAGAGTGGCTGGAGGTGCGATGGGAGCGTGTGAGTCACAGCACCGGGAGCTTTGTCATGCAAGCACAGCTGCAGCCACTGTCTTCTGCCTTGATGTCCTGCAGGAAGGGGCTGTGATCTCAGCCGACACGACCTTCGCTGTATGACAGGCTATTTGATTCCAGCACTTGCCCTGTATCACACTTGACAGGTTGTGTTTAGATCAAGCATATCATCTTAAAGACAAATCTGTCCTGATTTAGTGATGCCGGTGGGCAGATTCTCCACCATTTCCATAGCAGCTTGCTCTGTGTTTGATCAACCTTGCTGTTAAAAATGTGTTCCAAATTTTGAACAGGAATTTTGAATTGGTTCTCGTGCCTTTCGCTGCTGGGATGAAGTCCCCTAAGTCTCCGGAGAGATTTCTCCCTGGAAGTGCTGAGCCATTGCATCCAAGGGCTGGCCAAAGCGGGTGTAACACACGCTGTTTAGGAGGGACCCTGTAACAGTGGGGCTGTTGTTGATTTTCTGATGGCTATAATCAAAACCTATTGCTTTTTTGAGAGACAAACGATAACAGTGACCTGGTCAGTTCTCCCTCCTCTGTAACAAGAACATGCTGCTTCCCTGGATGGAAATATAACTTGTTTTTTTTTAAATGACAACAGATCATCGAGTGGAAGGAGAAAAGACATGAAATCCACTCCCATAACTGCCATTTTCCAGCAGTCTCCTCGCACGTACGCTTGTGTTTAAACTCGGGTGCCCTGGTTGCCTGTCAGCACAGATCAGCTTACCAGCACATTCCCATACAGTCACAGCCCGATCCCAAGCAGTAAAAGATGAGCCCTGGGTGGAAAGGAGCACCTGGAGCCACCGGTCCCATGCCTGGGAATGCAGGTCCTTCGGGCACTGACCCTGGAGGCACAGGCAGCCCCAACTGGAGGCATTGCCAGAGTCCCCAGGCTTCAAAAGAAGCTGCTGTCAGAACAGCCGGGGAAGAGCCGGGGTAGGGGGATGCAGAACAACTGTGCTGACAAAAGGGAAAGACCAGAAACCCCAACAGAAGTGGGGAACAAATAGACCATGTGATTTGCCCTCAGCACAGCTGGAGAGGTAACTGCTCTGGATCGCTGCCTGCAGAGGGGCCGAGCCACACACAGAAATGAAACCCACTAATTAATTTAGAAAAATAAATAAAAAAAGAAAAGAAACTATAAGTAAATTGGAGTTACATGATAACATCCCTCGAACTGTCTCAGGTTAAATGCATCGGTAGTTCTGTCTCTGTTACGAGAAACCCAGTTCTTGACAGGGGAGTCAGTAGCCGCCAGCAATATCACCTCGGATCAAACGCAATTCTCGCACTGCTGGTTTCTCACGTGGGCAGAGTCTGATGCTCCCTCCCCAGCACGTGGGGGTTATTCCGAACAGCATCCCTGACACAGGCCAATGACCTGCACGTGAATGAGCCCTGCTGCAAACGTCTCCGCGTTCTGCTGGATGTTGCGAGGAGTCTGGGGCAGTTTCTCCGGCTCCCTCGACTTCCTGGGGATGGCCAAAAGGTCTGCACGGGACTCACAGACCTACGCCAGACCTGCAGTCTTTGGGAGCAGCCGAGGGCTGCAGGAAGGACCTGTTAGCCCATGGGCAGGCACTAGGTGGTTATTTTATTACATCCCTGGTCACTGCAGGGCGTTGGACCAGATAACCTTTAAAGGTCTCTTCCTATACAAACCAGCCCACGAGTCTATGATTTTGCACTTGACTGGCTCCTGGGACTCACACGATGGAAAATCACGAAAGCCCAGGGGCTCAGACTAAGGAAGACTTGACGAGCATCCATTCAGAGGTGACTGCTGGCCCAACCCGGGCGCTACTGGGTGGTACCCCCCCCAGGCTCACTGCCAGGCAGTGCCAGCCATCCACATGAAAGGGGAAGGGCAGAGGAGCCACAGGCAGCCCCTGTCCCCAGGGGAGTCCTTATG
>JANHFX010004751.1:12385-38718 GCA_027560015.1 Chloroceryle amazona | reverse complement strand
TAGGTGCCTCGGTGGCGGCCTCCGGCGCGCAGTTGCATTCTTTGGCTTATTTTATCTAGTTTATGCTTTTATATATTGGGGGGGGGGGTATGCGTGGAATAATGCTGCTGTGCACACCCTAAGGCACTGGTTTGCTGGTTTAGATTTTTTTAATGTATTTATTTTTTTCCCCACGCCACATCTTTTCAGTGGTGAAAAAGGGAGAGGAGAAATGGGGGAGGGGGGGCTGTGGAGATTTTGCAGTCGCCGATGGAGTGGTCACGGTCGCAGCAGGACGAGGAGAAAGCACCCTCCTGCGGGAGGTGCTGCCGGGCTCTGTGGCCGCGTCCCTGGTTTGCAGAAGGGAACCCACCGGGGCCAAGATCTCCCCATCCTCTCTGTGGGGTGCAGCGAGTTACATGTTTAGATTTCCATCCCTAGCCTGAGGGGAAGGTGACATCTGCTACCATCACGTACTGGCTTCAGGAAAGAGAAAGTGTCTTGATCATTTCCTCCTGGAAAAGCAGTTTGATATAACGATTGCCTGAATCACAGCTGTGGCCAGCACAGCCATATATGCGGCATCTACTTTCACGAAAGATCAGCGTTAATAGGACCAGTTTACTAAGACTTGTTTTATTGCCATCATCCGTAAAACTGCCTTTTAAGAGAGGTGTGAATTTGGGCCTAGCCTGGAAAACTGCAACATCTTTTTGCTTTCCCCTGTTGTAGCTTTTTTTGGGCTGTGGAATTGCCGTTTGCTTTGGCGAGCACATTGCAGAGAGATCTGGCTGTTTTCATAGCTGCAGAGGAACTAGAAGGAAGAGATGTTAGTCTGACTCTGCATATATTCAGGGTGAGCTAATGTGGTTGTAGGGCAGATCGGGCTTGCGGCATTTTTCGTGTCTTTGACAGGCACCATTTTAAGCCAGCTGATAAGAGTACACCCAGGTGGCTACAATTTTACATCTGTTCTGTGACTGTGGCTTGTGGGGTCCCAACCAACTTGCCCTGGAAAATATTCCAGTCACAGTGCTGTAGGTTCTGCTGCATTGCTGTTAAAATCTGGACTGGCTGCACCTGCCTTTGCAGCCCGTGGCTGGAACAAGCACATGATGCCTGATTTTCTCAGACACTGATGGTGACATAGAATGTGTTCATTCTCTTGCTGCTATGTCTTAGTATGCAGCTAACTGAAAGTGAAGCACATATTTACCTTTTGCTGTAATGGGGGGAGAGGAGGGAAATAGAAGGGTAGACTACCCAGAAATGCTGTTCTGGAGTGAAAGAGAAGAGTTACTGTTCAATTCTGATAATTTGTGTGAATTATACTGAAAAATTAAGAGTCCAGTAAATATTAATGGAAGACTACAAGAAACTCTGCAAAGGCAGAAAATTTAATGCACCTTGGGATGGATGTTGTGGATATCTAAGGAGTGAAATGTAAACCTGAGTGAAAGACCGCTTGCCTTCGTTGGAAAATGTGGCCTGAGATCAAGAGATCTATGATCTTTTAGGCCAAACTGATTTCTACAAAGTGATAGCAGTTCAAGGTTGGCTGTGTAGCGTGAATCATATAATTCATTGGTCTTAAGTTTTCTTGGATGTTTCTAGTTATAGCTTGAAGCAATACTTTTATCTTAGATTAGTGCATTGTCCTCACTTAAAATAGCAAATTTTCTGTCTACTATGCTGTCTCCTAGCAGAGGCGAGGTCAACCTTTTGGAAGGCTATTAACGTATGCACAGATTAGGCCTTTGGTTAGAAAATGTAAGAATGCTGGGAAGGTTATTTGGTACATGGAGGTAGATAGAAGAGATAGTTTTGGTGTGTTGTAGAGGAGGGAAAGACACCAAAGCTTTTTAATATAACTCTCTTTGGTTACTTAAGATGAAATCCTTTTAACAGTTTCTTGATTTAATAACTTAATTCTCAGTCATTTGAGAAATTATTACATTTTGTGATGCAGGATGTGGTGGCACAGTGGGTGCCAGAGGTGAAAATCTTGGTGTAGTACATCATGTCCTTATTCTTGTGGGGCAGGGAAAGCAGGCGTGGATTTTTGGAGATAAGCCTGAACATCTTGTTTGCTCTATGTGTGTGTAAAGACTCCATAGTGCTTTGAAATCAGGGACTACAAAGTTGAGGCTAAAGTTTGTGTCATCTGTCTAATAAGCAGCACTAACCTGAATTCTTTGCATATGAAATTTGAATGGATTTTATTTGGACCAGGAATTGGCTTCTGACTTCTTTGATACCTTTTTTAAGCCACAGTCATATGCAATGCTGATGTTCTTAAACTTAAAACCAATCTTGCAATATAAGGATTATATCCATCTTTGAAATGTAGTTAACCTTTTCATTTTATAAGCAGTGACTACTGGCACTAGAGCTGACATGAAAGACATGCAGGTGCAAAGAAACAAAATGTCCTGTTCAGATAATTGTTTTGTATTTTTAACAGGCCAGTGTGGGTACATTTGCCGTGGTTTTTGTTTTTGGCTTTAGGTGGTGTCAGTGTGTGGTAATATTTATGGAAAATAAAATTAGCAAAAATGCACAGTAAATCCAGAACAGGTGGCTGGGAAAATACACACTATGTTGGTTTTGTGATGTTACTGCATGTATGTGAGTCAGGGTTAGTATCCAAAACTAATGATAATGTTAAAACCCCCCAAACTTTAGAGTCATCTTACAGACAAAACAAAGGATAAAAATCAAAAAGAGAGCTAAAAATTTTAACTTGTATCTCATGGCCTAGATACTTCAGACTGGATTCAGCATTTTTTCCATTGGCACACAAAATTGTCAGCTATTGATAATAGCTATTCTGGATTTATAAAAGAAAATGAGTTAGAAGAATCATACCTTTTCTCTTACACTCAAAAAAATAAATAGTAATGAAAAAGAAAAATAAGAGTTGCTTCAGATAGATTAATACATGTTGACCATAGGCAGTGCAGCTTGATTAATTGAAGCTTAACTATGAACAAGATCCTGTTACTGTAGGTTTGATGTTCCAGTAATGCATTTTTAAATGTGCTTTTCTGGTTTCACAGAAGGTTAAGATTCATACTGAATGAGAGATCTAGCAAACAATCCTCTGCTCATTTATTTCTAATAGATTGTGTGTAATACATATTGTAGAGAGGTTAAAGGTTTCTGAAAAACAGATTGATTGTTTTTGCTTCGTAGTATTGATTGATTTGATAAGCCAGCTGCTCAAAGCAGTGTGACAGTATTTTTCTGTTTCCACTGTGTGAGACTGTCTTCTTCTAAAAAAGCTGTGTGTTGCTTTAATGAAGGGGCTTAGGGAAACATCTTTATTTGCTGCTTTAACTTATGCAAGCAAATAATGATGATAATACCTGCCCTAATTCTCAAGAAATAAGTACAGGAGCAGCAGAATGGATACATGACAGCTTTGGATGGCAGAGGACTTAGCTGAGGATACTCTAGGACCATTCTCTTTTTCCACTAGACTATTTCTGCTGGAGAGGGTCTGTCTTGCCTTGTGGGGAGGAGACGTGAATGGGAGTGTAAGCCTTTTCAAGGAGCCAATAGAGAAATGCGGCTGGAGAAGTGACATCTTACCTGATCCATTGTGTTGTCTTTACAGGAGCACATCCTACAGGGTGTTTCCTGTGCTGTGTTCTGTCTAATTGCAAATACTGGGAGAAGTTTCCATCATCCAATAAACCTGTGTAAGCAACTGTTCATGGATAAACAGTGGGGCTTTGTACATTATTAAGAAAACTAGTAAAAGAAATTATTAGAATCATTTAAAACAATGAATAGTCTAGGAGCGGTTAGACCACACTGGAAGCCTCTTTTGTTCCATTGCCTAGTGACACGAGAAGGACATATTCTGTGACATTTAGCCAGTTATTTTAGAATGTTTAAAAATCTTAGAGTGTTTTTATTTTTCCCCAGACGTATACCCTCCCCCCATGTTGTCCAACATGTTCTCAGATTATCTATTTGCTCTGTCAAACCTTTTTCATAAGCCAGTGATTATGCATTACTTATTTCTTTCTTTTTAATGAGCACTTCAATAAAAATTGCTCTCCATAAGAAAATGACCAACTTGTCAACTGCCTGAGGAAAATGTGAGAGTAGGGAGTGGGAGACTTCATTAAAAGTCTGTGGGTGAATGTGGCAGATGAACAGGACATCCTTGGAATCTGGGCTGAGTCTCTTTAGTGGTAATATCTTTTTTTTTCAACTAATTAAACCATTCTCAACCTCCATGGCACCCTTTTTGTGCACCAAGAACATCCCTGCTGAATTTGTTATTCAAACTTTCAACTCTGAAAGGCAAGCACAGGTCAGGAACACAGCAAGAAGGCAGAGCCACGCAGTCTATAAAACTTGGGCCATCTCCTACCAAGATTGAGCAACTACCCTACATTAATTCACTGTTGCTGTCAGGGGAAGAACTACCTTTCTGTATATGTGGGGTTGAGGGACTGGTTCAATATGTAGGAGATACAGGTTTCGTGCCCGGCACTGATCTGGATAAATAATTTTGTTTCTCTGCAATTATATAATTTTTGTTTGTTTGTTTTTGTTGTTTGGTTGGTTTTTGTAAGAGAAAGGGTTTTTGATCATTCCTGTGCTGGTGGTCAACCAGAATGGTTGGGTTTTTTTACAAGAAACATATTTTGCTCAAAAACTGATGAGAATTTGGGTGGCCAAGGGTATATGGGCTGGGTAAAAGAAGGATTAAAAAAGCCCTTCAGAAGGAGGAGATAAAAAAATTAGAACATAATGCAGGACTTTAACATACATGAATATGACCTTTTTTTTTTTTTTCCCTAACATATACTTACATTTTATTTGTGGATTTTTTTTAAAATTTATTTTCCTTCTGACACATGATTAACAATTCTTACCATGTATTTATACATTGTTACTGTTACTGTGTATTTATGTAGTGTCTAGTCTGATGGGACTTTGATTATGTTTGAAATCTTGGTGCGGTGGAAATGTTAAATAAAACTCTTCTTTAGACTATATAAATTTAAATTAGAAAGCTTTTTTAAATGTAAATCAGAGTAATATCTGAAAAGTCTTGTGCTAGAGCAAGGGGAGGAAGCAGAGGGTAAAAGCTCTTGCTTGAGGCCTTTCCCAGGCTGGTGTAAACAGAATGGTTTAACTAACACTGCAAATCCAAAGAACAGGCAAAACCTGTAGTTTTCTATGTGCTGGCAGAGTCAGGTGAATTTTGGGAGGGTGAGTGCTGGCTATACTGTTGGAAGAGGAAATGGTACATTTTGTGTGATATGTGTGGGGAGCTGAGGGCTTTTTCTTCTCTTAACAGCTTTCTCACACCAGCTTTTTTTATAATCACAGAGTAACTTGAGTTGGAAAGGATCCCTAAATGCCATCTGATCTAAGCTCTGCTCAAATTGGGTGACTAAGGGCGAGGGCTGCACATGCCATGTTTGTAGCTCTTGGCGTAGCTAAAGCATGAAGCTCTGAAGATGAAGGGCTTTGCCTCTTGTGGGTTTCAAACACAAGAGTACACACAATGTTTTGCTTATTGCTGGGGAAGGATTAGTACAGGCACAGCTTCTGGAGACAAGCCTTCCTCTGACCTGCCCTCCTTCTCTGCCATCTCAGCCACCAGGCTGCTCATTCTGCTGGCAATGGAAGTGTTGGGATCAAGAGTGTCTATAGTGTGAGGGGAATGGCCATTACCTCCTGATGGGTGCTGGTTTTCAAGTCCATCTTAACATAGTCATTCCATCCAAGAAAGGACTCAAATGTGGGTTTGTTTGCTGTCTTAGCTTATCCAATGACTTGATATTTTTTCCTCTCTTTGTTTTGTTTTGTTTTGCTACATGGGATTTTTAAGATGAGCAAACCAGATAAAAATAACATTCAGAAGTTTAGAACTAAACACTTTTCTTGTGTCATATTGAGTTGTAAGATTTTTAAAAGAGAGCACCATTTTTTTTAAAAAAATCATTTATCAAGTAGAATTCCTAGTAAATATGTGCTGTGCAGTTACTTTTACCTAATGAGGAAAATTTCCCCCAATAACTTTGTGGTGAGCTGACTTGCATTAAATAAAAGAATCAGTAACTTTGTTATTCCATTGCATTTTCAGTGAACGTTTTCCATACCCTTTCCTTGAACTTCACATGATATCCTGTTCTGATATCCACAGCTATTCTAGCTTTTCTCTCAAGGTGATAAATAGGGATGAAAGTCAGGGTTCTGCTCTCACTCAAGAATTATCTTCCCTTGCCAATAAATGATTAATGTAATCCACTTATGAGATTGCCATGACATCATTCAGATACTGTCATGCTTAGTTTTATTTTATAACAATGAGAAAATCCCAAAGTCCTTGAAAGCTTCTTCACACAGGATCATGCTAGGGCTGTGAGGAGGGTGGGACAGTCGTTTGAGCTCAGTGCCTTCTTGGCATGGAGTTGAGCTGAGCAGGCAATGCCACCTTTCATAACATTTGCTCTGCCTTAGCTTCAACATCCAGGCTTTAGAATTTTAACTACAGTTTTATGATAATTAGTCTGATTGCTTAGCCCTAGTTTAAAGTCTTGTCCAAGTCAGGCAGTTTTAATTCATTTTATTTTGAGTGCAGTACCCTTTGGGTCACACCAGTGTTGGGGTTAGCAGTTTTTGTTGCATTTAAAGTTGAGTTAGGGATTTAGCACAGTGTTGCATATCTTTTTATTTCTAAGAAAACTGTAAAGACTGATTATCTTTATTTCAGCTTAGGTCAAGCTACTTCTGAATGCAAATATAAAGTAATTAAGGCTACAGAAAACACAACTATATTTTAGCAGTTATGCACATTTAATGCTTCAGTATATAGTACTTCAAAATATGTTCTGGATTCAGATATAACTTCTTTATTTCTAGTCAGCTACTGACTTGATTATTTCTGATTTTTGAGCCAGTATATCCTAGTCTCTTGACCAAAAATATAAGCGGGAAGGAGGAGAGACAAATAAATTGATTAGGCTATCTGTAAGCTGCATGTATTATTGCTTATTTTAGATAAAAAGTAGTCTCAGTATTGTATCAGGTAGCTCTTTGGTTATTGGTTATCTTGGATATTTCTGGAGCATCACCTGATGCTTTCTGCTGCACTGGGTATGAGAGTGCCTATGTCACTGGGAACCAGATGTTAGCTGTCATTGACCAGGAATAACAAAACGTTTCCTAGAGGAGGTCTGGTTCTCTGTCAGACCCCCATCAGGATAAATTATCCCCTGGATATCCAGTAGAAGCATTCTGAACTGAATAGCAGTGTGGAAATACAATTGCATGAAAAATATAGTCCTAGCTTTTATACAGGTAATATTTGTATAGTCAATTTTCAAAGAAGTGGTAAGTACTCCAAAAATTACTATATTTTGGTGATTTTCTAGGAATTAAAACCTCAAAGAACAGCATTTTGTGCATGGAGCAAAAGCATTTTTGTATGTCACATTTCTGGTATGCAAATGCATATATTACTGAAGATACTTCATCGTCTTTATCTATGAGGATAATGTTCTCTTAGGTAGAGGTCCAAAGATAGTTTTTAGCTGTAGTTTGTTTTGTGTGTTTTGTTTTGTTTGTTTGTTTTTTTTCTAGTATATAGCTGTATTGAAACCTGAGCAGTTCACAATGCAAATTTTCATCTGCAGCATTAAACCTCACTGTTATGGTCTTGTAAGCAGTGGCACACATAGTGCTGCAGGCTTATATGCGTACACTAGACATGCTCTGGATAACAGAATAGCACAAACATCAGTATGGTAAGAGTTCCTTTTTTATTAAGAAGCAGAACTTCATTTTTTTTGAAAAGCAAGATTTTCCACCTGCGTGTCCAAGAGCCACGTGTTTTCAAATGGCAGTGTAGAACAGTGACCTTAGAGCCATGGGGTATTGGAAATTCTGAGGGATATGTGCTGTATTTTTGTACGTATTTTAACACCTGAAACCACAGGTTGAAATTACCAGGAAAAAATTCACAGGGTGGGGTTGAATAATTTAGAGCTTCTTGTGATGTGAAGCAGAGGAAGATACTTTTTTCAGTCTAAATACTTTTAAAGTCACTCTGAAGGTTTAGTAATTATATGAACTGCAAGGACTTAATGACAATACACAAAAAAGCTGTTATTCTTCCCTTTTTATATTCTGCATCCTGGTTATTAGTGCTTAGTGTGTCAAAAAATTTGACATACGTCCCTTAAAGACTAACCTCTTCCAACTAGGTGCACATCTACCATCACTTTATTTACTCTGCCACTGGAAGACTTTCAATTTCTTCAATGTATGACAGGAATCCAGTGGCCTTTTCCTGTATCTCACACAGTTATTACAGAGCAGTAGTGTAGAGACCTTGGTGGAATCCTTTTTTTTGTTGGCTTTTCAGATGTACCTAGGTGCTGAATAGTGGGCATACCTGATTTTTATTTTTTTTTTCCCTCGGAAGACAAATTGGGATGTTGAAAATCAAAAAAAGTATCAGTTATCTTTTAACGCAGTGTCAGGGGATCTTGCATGAGATTGGTGGGAGGGGTGGATTATTTAGGAAAAAATCAAACTTCTCTGGGACTTTGAGTTGTGCGTAGTTCTGTGCTCACCCTGGTCAAACTAGTCCTTCCCGAAGCCTCGCAAGCACTGTGGCAGTGTAGCTTTGTAAAGGGTTTAATGATCAAAACCAAATTTTACCATTAGTTTTAAATAAAGTAATAGGAGTAATGACTATACTTTTGTAGCTAAGTGTAAAGTAAGATTTTCCATGTTGGCACCTGCCATTGCTCTTTAAAAGTTATGTCCCATTTGGAGGACTGCGGAAGGGAAGAGACTCTAATTTGAGCATCCATCTGGTGCGTTTTGATGACACAGCATGTTAGTGAGTTGAATTATCTCATACCTGCAGTAACAAAACCAATGCCAAGTACAGAACAAGGATTTAGTATACAGTGTAAAAAGCACCTAGTGTTGTATCTGAATATCATACATTCAGACTGTTAGAATTTCTGAAATCTGTTTATTATTGTACACTTTTTTATTAACCCTAAGATCCCATGACCTCAGCTGTTTAAGAATACCATTGATGAAATAGAAAGTTTTTTTACCAGATGGAAGGAATACCCTCACCATGCTTTCATTATCCAAATTGCAAATCTTCTGGCTGCAGTCCTATCTAAAAAGAAAATGTTTGGATCAACATGTTAAGCTTCGAGGGTGCAAATCTGGAAGCCATTTTATGCTGAGGAGGGACTGAAGTCTTAGAAGTTTAGTCCTTTGTTCTGTGATATGCTTTCCCCACAGGCAGCGGTTGCTCTTTGAGTGGCTCCTACATCTGTTCTCGATGATGTTTGTAGTTTACCAAGCACTGACCAGAGAACTGGTGAGATTTTTGATGTTTTTGCTTGTGAGGAGGCATTTGAGTGTCAGAAGCAAAATTGGAGTGAAAATACACCAATTTCAATTCGCTTTTTATGAGATGTCAGTGGCATTTTTGCCAGTTATTGTCTAGGGACTCAGGATGGTAGCAGTGCTTTTGTTTGCATTTGCAGTATTATATTTATGATGACAGGTTCTTCAGTCTCAGCCTTCAGGCTCCTCAGAGGACACCTTTGTGTGTGGTAGTTGTAATTTTATTATTGCTGTCCCTAAATGTAGCATGCAAAAATTTAATTCCTTCTTGTAAGGCATTGAGTTGTCATCCTTCTGTTCCATCTGCATGTACAGGGCACTTGTGACAAGGTCTGGAAGATAATCTCATGTACGCATTTTATTTTGCATCTGGTGTGTATCAGTTTTAATTTTGCTCTGGGTACTTAGTATTTTAAATGCCTTTGAATTGGATGTGATGAGGATTTAATTCTCTTCTTTTTTTTTCTCTTCCTTCCCATCTGTATCTCTTTTGTAAGTTACGCCATCATGCCATCATGTTTTCCTCTTGTTCTTTGTCCCAAGGAGACTAATTCTTCTGCTTCTAAATGTAGCCCCATTCATGAGTTCTCAGGATGTGTGACATATTCCCCAAGAAAAAGCAATGATGTAATAATAGAGTTTTATCTGTGAGGTTAGTTTTATCTGATCAAGGTAAGAAGAAATGCCTTTGTGAGGAACCTGATGAACCTGTGAAAGGACACATGGGGAGACAGTTGAGGGAGTTCGTGTCTGGGTGTGCATTTAATCTAGAAACATACATTTCAGGGGAAAAAAAACCCCACAATTTATCTGTTGGAAATTATAGAATAATCATGGACGGGAAATGGGAAAAATGTAGAGTTTAAAAATTGGCAGATGTTTCACCATTGTGATAGAAATGGCTTTGCAGTACACTGTTTGGAGCCAGTGGCCCACAGTGTCTAAGAAAATCTTTGTCTCTTCATGCTGAAGACTTGGCAGTGGGTGGTTACCACTGTGCACAGCTTTTACACTCCAGACTCAGAGAAAGTCAGTGAATTTGTGGTCAAATAAATAAATGTTTGACAATTTTACTTTTTTTTTTATTATTAATATGACTGTATTGTTGGGATGGTATCTGTGCCTACACGAATAAGATCGCAACTGTTTTTCTTATACCACACTAGTAAAAATAGTGAATTACAGAAATAGAAGACCTCATTGTGATGACTCTGGACACAGTTTCACTTGTTAGCATCTGCATATCAAGTACATGGCACTTCTGTAGTGTTTGGTTAACAAATAAAGTTGCCCTTTTGTTGCTGCTGTGATAGTACGCTGCTTTATATGAGGATTTGTGTGTTTTTATTGATTCATTAGGGACAAATGCATTCCTGTATTGCAAAAGCACTTTCCCCATTTCACTTGGTAAAACTTATGCTGCCAGGAAAAGATTTGCAATATTTTTATGCAGAGATGAGTTTATTAGTCTGCCTGGTGAAAATTACATTTTGTTTCTATATCAGTAAAACCAATTTATATTTTGGTTTTCAGCTCTTGAACTGAAACATGACGGAAGTCCAAAGTTAGTGTTTTTCAGTATCTCTTGTGAGAAAAAGATTTCACTCTGCCAGTTTTTGACCTATTGAAGAGTCACAGAAAGAAATACAGGGACTGAGCCAAGAGCAATGTTAGAATCTTAGTAACAAGTTTTTGGTACTGGAGGTTAACTTATTACCATTAAAGCTCTCTGCTTTAGAAGGACTTAGAAACTTTAGTTGTGTGTATCTTACGATGTGCGTTGTTTGTCTTGACATAGGTAACACAGGGATGTTCAAAGGGTAGGAATGACGCTTAATAATTGGAGAGGACTGAACTATTATCTCCCTTTTATTAATAAAGGCAATAATCTTACCTCCTAACTGAAAGCCCTGGCAGAAGCAGCAGGAAACAAAACTATGTATGGTATAGAGGACTTATTTGTGAATGGTGGGTCAAGATGCAGAAAGGAGAGCTAAGCATTGGAAAAAGCATCTCAACACCAAGGTCTACTAGGCTGTGAAATGTCTCCCAGGGAGTGAAGGAAGATACATTTTCGAGAAGTGACTACTCAATGTGGTGCAAAGGCTTCAACAATACTGTAGAGAGCAATCCTCAACCTGAATAGTTTCTGAGAGACTTTGACACAGCTTTGCTTTTCATGGTCTGGGATGACTTCATCCTTGAAAATTATACAAGTACCTTATTTATTTATTTATTTTTATCTTTCTCTTTGAGAACAAACATTTAGTGATGTGGTAATTTTGTTTCCATTTTAGTTTTGCCCTTGAAGCGTCATTCCGTGAGTCTTTCAGTGGTCAGCTGCTTTAGGCTGATACTTACAGTTTGATTAAATTCTAATAAATTAACATTAGTGTGTTTGGTCCTTGCAGAAGAAGATCAGAAATATTAGTGAATCAATATCACCTGTCTAACAGGTGATCATAGTGCAATTTTTTATTCCTTTGCAATTGAGTGGAATGCTTCTAACGTGTGCTTTATACCAATGAGTCTGTCTTTGATTAATTCAAAACATTACCACAATTTGTGCTGGTTGCCTTTCTTTCTTGGTAAATAAAGGAAAAGAAAATGAAAATAAAAATGGAAAAGAAAGCAAAATCTGTAGAAAACTCAGATTGTAAGGTTCAGATAGATGCACAGTGAGTGGCATAGAGAGTGCAGTGCAGACACTAGGTAGAAGGAGATTAAGATAAATACGGTAACACTGTGCAAGTACTCTCAGTGAAATAATGTCCAGTGTGGGAAGGGGGACAAAACAAAGAAGGTTGTTTGGGGTCAAAGGTGTTGGTGAAAAGATTTCTAAATGTTAGGAGAAACTGATAATGCTGGATTAACTGAAACACTACTAGGGAGTATGTTTAGAAATAATTTATAGGATTTGGGAGTTAATAAAGACCATCAAATTGGTTTTTAGGTCCTGGTTGTTAGATTTTTCCTTCCAGGTAGAGTAGAATTTCTGTCAGAGGTCTCTTTGGCTCCCACAGCTGGCTATCAAAAGAAGGTACTGTGTGTTTGTACACAAACCACCTTTTTTTTTTTTTTTTTTCTCTGGAAAGATGAAGTAGATACTACAACTTCAAGAAAGATGCCTTGTGCTATTTCAGAACATCTGTCCTCACTTCCCCACAGGCAGTTCAAGCAGTGCCACTCTAGCCTTGGGGATTCTCATTGTTTCTCCCCAAATCTTGTTTCCCATTCTCTTAAAATCTGACATTGTGGCAAATGCTTGTTAGTAATTGCAGATTCATTATCAGTATTTCTGTAGACTATTGCTGTCTCTGTAATCATACTGAATTTTATTATGTTCTTTATTATATAGCCAGGTTTACACATTTTACCCATCACTGTAGTACATCCTTCAGCAGGCAAAACAGGCAGCACTCCTGTTGAGCAGTCACAACTTGCGCTTGCACGGGACCAAAAGGCAATAGTTGGATATCAAGCCTGACTGTTGAGTACTGAGGTTTTGGTTGCAAGTGGTGTGCTTGTAATTGAGTAGAACTGGTGTTGTGACTTCAGTGCTACTCAGAATTGAGAAAATTATTGTTCAGCATGTCATTGAATTAGCTGATTATTGGGATAAATTTTGCTTGCAAGTTATTTAATGATCTGGCAGGTTGTTCATATTGTTTCTTCCTCCTTCCCTTTGTCCCTTGATGTTTTTTTCCAAAGATGAGGCTAAGTTTTGAAACAGAGCTGAAAAACCATACAGAGTCCAATAATGCAGCTTCTGTAAGAAGTACACAGCAGATACTGACTGATATTTTTTTTATTTAGGATGTTTTTCTTGCTTTTGAAAGCCGTGTAAAATCCATTAATTTACCAGACCTTAGACCTTTCCAGTCTTTAGAACTGGAACAGTTGTGAAGCAGGGTGAAGAAGGTGGTGTGGTCCATATAGCTGTGTGCTGCTGTGCACGGGTTGCTCACTCTGTTGAGGTGGCCTAGAAGACTGCTGTGGTGATTTCTGCCGTGGAAGCCTGTTCATTGAAACAGAGACGTTACCTGCTGTACTGGTGGTCTGCCTGTCAGTTGTGCTCCATGACTGCTGTGTTTGTGTTGTGTTAGTAGTTTGAGGAGTTGGAAGACACTGCATAGCTTTCAGGAGTTTGAAAGTGCATCTGAAAAACTGCCAGGGAACTGGCAACACTTGTTTCTGTTTTTTTGTTTGAAGTTTGATAGTAAATTGCTGCTGCTGCTATTGTTGCTGTCTATGTAACCCAGATAAGAAGTCATGGGGAGAGTGGTGGAATGGTAGGGCAGCTCGGGTGCAGAGCTTGTGACTTCTAGGAACCTACTAAGGTTTAGAATAACGTTAACTTTTATCTTTTCAATAAATACAAACCATGTAATTAAATGTCTACTGCCTGATGAATTGAGCTTATTATTCAGTTGGTTCACAGTCTTCAGTGATGACTTGGCTGCATTCACTGAAGCTTGAGCAGAGGTTTAACTTGTATGTGTATCGTGTGAAAAGTGCTACAAGTACCTGGAAATGAAAAATATTTCCAAATGGCCTTCTGCTTGTTTCTTTCTATGTAAAGCAACCAAAAAAAAAACCCACCAAAAAAAAAAGTGGGGGGGACGGGACAAAAAACCCCACCAAACTGAACAAAGAAACAAAAAAAATGGACAGTGATGTTGCTGCTTCAGTGTTGAAGTAGTGAGGGTAGACATAAGGAATTGATAGCCCTTTATGTGTGGGAGATGACCTTTTCGTCTAAAGTAGCACTTAGCTTATTTTGTTACTAGTTATTACTTTGCACAGTTTATTTTGATAGTAGATATTGCTTTGCATGCTTCCATTTACATTTTCACTAACTGCTTGCTCTAGAATAGCTCCTAGAAATACCCCATAGAGATAAGCATGCTGGCATTGTCTGATCAATGAATAGTCTACCAGAGAGTGGCATTGTGGAAGCCCTGGATAGTGGCTAAGGCTATGCTTTTGGGCTTCAACATCCAAAAAATCCAAGGTGGAAATTAGTGAAAGTGAAGGGTATTATCAACAGTGTTCTTTCTGAGTTTGGCTGTATCTTCCCTAAGCAGGATTTCCTTCCTGGGGATCCCACAATTTAAAATCCTTGAGAATTTGAAAAAGTACATGAATAGGAAATAGAAGATATATGAGAGTCTCAGATATCTTTTGACTTAGCAGGTCTCACTGATCTGCTTCTAGCATAACTAGCCAAGTCCCAAACAATGATTTTCACTTGCTCTAGGAATGTAGAAATAATATTTTTCATGAGGGGAAAAACAGTTGGAGGCATCTGAATTAAGTTTCTGTATCTCTGTTATAATCCTGTCAGTGGCACAAAACTGTATTCAATTTTGTGGGGTTATATTTCTTTACAATAAACTGTAACTCTATCCTTAGTATTTAATCCATGTGTTTCTTACTGTCAAAGGCTTACCTGGGAACTGAGCTGAGGTGGCACCAAGGTTTTGTGGACATCTCTGGAGGATATACCCATATTCTATTTGGAAACAATTTTGCTACATGTTTCTTCTTTTTGTACTCTTCTCAAACAAAACCTGTTTAACTCTTTTTTTTTTTTCTTTTCTTTTTTTTTTCCTCTCATTGTAAGCTGTGTACCATACTGTTATCATAGTTGTGCTCTTTTAAATTGAGACTGGGTCAGTTGATTACTGGCTCTTTCTAATCTTTGATGAGCTCAAAGGCAGTTTTAAAATTTTTTTTTTTTTAATTTTTGTATACTTGCTTGTAGCTGTGCAAAAATACACCCAAATAAATCTGTAAGAGAACAAACATGTTGAATAAGTAGACTGTTTCCTAAATAGTGCTCTTATCCAAGTATTTCCTCAGGCAAAATTACTTTAATGGCTTTACTCTTCTGTCTCTTTTCCTCACGTTGATAGTTTTGATTCTGTTTTTGCTTCTTTGGCTTAGGTTTTCTTTTTTTTTTTTTTTTTTTTTTTAATTTACATCTGTTGGGCAAAATAGTATAAACAAAACAAATGAACATAACCTACCACCACCAACGGCCCAAACCCAGAAACTAGTAAATTTGGATTCTGGGCAGCTGTTTTAAGGTAATTTTGGTACTAATAAGGTTTTCGTTTTCATTATGAACAACTAAAAGTTGTTCTCTGCTAGGGTACAGGTTTATAAAGGTTAAGGGGAATTTAAAAAACAAAATTGTTTCCTAGTCTGATCATATTTATGGGTGTGTAGGTACAGTGAAAAAAAAGTATTCTAAGTCGATAGTTATGTATTAGTTTATAAATAAGAGACTGAGGTGCTTTAAAGTGCCTGCCTTCAACGGTGTGGATGCGTTACTTTAGATGTACAGAACCTTCCAAAAGGTTTTAATTGTTATTTTGTTTGTTTATTTCTAAGTTTCCACACAGTTTAGTCAGTGTTTTTGGCACTGATAAGCATCATGAGAGTTTCTTCTGCAGGATTCTTCAGTCATTTGTCCACAGTGACAGGTTGTATCAATTAATACAAAAGCCAGTAATGAAATCCTGCATATGCCTCTGAGGTGGAAGAGGCACCATTTAACCTTGTTTTCTGGCTATATTTTTAACTTCTCATGGGAGCTATTAGGTGCCCTGGTGTCAGCACCTGGCAGGTGAAGGTGGAATGCCTTCTGATCCCTGCTAAACTATGTCAGCTGCAAGTGTTTTAATCAGTTTTTTATATAAGTCAAAGCAGCAGGCTGTCTGGACTACTCACTTTCACAATACACTTAGTTTATATCTGGAGATGACAAAGTGAATTTTGGAAACTTGCCACGGGAGTGACTAGCAGAGCTTTTCTCAGGGAATGTGCACAATCCCTTGGCCCTTCCCCTGCCAGAGACTAAACGGCCCTTCTCTGTCCTGTGCATGTCCCATGGAGAACCCTTGAATATGGCTTCCTCATGGCTTTTCCCATGGGATTTTGGGGTGTGCTTTGTAACCAGTAATATTTTTATTGTGTAGATACATGGAGAAACTGGGGAAGGGATGGGCTGGTCTTCTGGCTGGCATCAGGGCCACCCTATACATGACAGGTGGCTGCAAGGTTTTAAGCACAGATGTGCAAGTGTTACTATGGGGAAGAGCTTCCACAAGATGATCTGGGCTCTGGGTCTGATCCAAAGCCAGGACGACGTAAATGAAGACAGTCTGTCATTGGGGGTAGTGGGATGCACAAAAGAGAGCCACAGGACTCTGATTCCCCTGCTGCTTTGGAGAACAAAACCCATAAAGAATTACACAAGCACAAAGACACACAGAAACTGATTTTCATAAGACTCGTAAGGGTTTCATAAGTCTGCCTTTTTTTACTGCTCTGTTACTTTATTGTCCCAATCCCTATATCGTTGCTACACATCTTCCAGGAAGCTGGTCAAGAAGCACAAGAGGGTGAGGTTAAATCAGGCTGAAGACCTGCTGAACTCCTGGGCTGGTCATGCCCACAGGTTGGTCTGCCAACCCCAGGTGGACTTCTGCTTGCCTTTTTCCTACTGGGAGGATGAACAAGGATTGCCTGTGAAGCTTCCAGGAAGTCCATTATTTTTGTTTAAAACTTGTATAAAATAAATTTACAATTGCCCGCTGGCCAAAAAGTTAAGGATGAGAAAAAAAGAAACATTTAATCACCTTTGAGTATTGTTTGTGGATTAGCAGCCTTATAAAAGATCCTACCTTCCAGGCTGTTTAATGATAGGTTGGGTTTTTTTACTGTAATATTATTCATGGATTGTAAATCTTCTAAGCTTGTGTGATTCTTTGTTTTCTTTTTGATGAAAAATAATTGAAGTTCATAATGTATTTAAATCTTTAATGAAGCTCTAATTATGTCTATGCATTTTTGTTTAAATTGTATTATCTTGTATAAAAACATTATCTATACTTCACATGTGTTACAGCCTCTCCCCAAAACTACTCACAGATAAAATAACATTCATCTGGATTTCATTTTATAAGATGTTCTTCCTTGGTTGGGGCTTTGGTGAATACTTGTGTTAGTTTGCTTGAGTACTGTATGGGTCTTTAAAGAGTTGATACTATGAAGGTTAGAGTTTGGATTCATGTATATAAAAATAGATTTTTAATGTTTTGCTTTTAAAAATAAAATTACTTCTGTAGTTCTGAATACACTATCAGACTGTGACTACCACTTTTTCCATTTTTGCTTCCCTTTTTCTTTCTCACAGACATTCTATTTATGATTAATAGAATAAACAACTACTGAAGTAGATTGTTACAAAGTTTATATGGCTTTCTTTAGTTTCAGCCCTTCCCATTTTGTAGTAACAGAGAACTGTCATAAAAAGATTGTACAGTTAATAGTAATATTTTTATTTGAACAAATAATTTTTTTTTACAAATGGATGAGCTCTTCAGGAAAGTATTTTTTGTTACTTTAGAAAGACAGAAATTTGTGATAATCAGACATGCTTTTTTAAAGTATTTTCTTTTGACAATTTTCAATAATCATTTGAATTAATTTTGAATTCCTGCCATCAGTAGTGGTTGTGCCACTACTGATTTGTTCCCCAGGGCTCAGTATTGGAGCTTGTTGTCTTTAATATATCAATGATATGGACAAGGGGATTGAGGGCACACTCAGTAATTTTGCAGATGCCACCAAGTTAGGTGGATGTCTCAATGCTTGATGATAGGGAGGTTCTACAGAAGGACTTGGACAGGCTGGATGGGTGGACTGCGGCCAAGGGTATGAGGTTCAACAAGGCCAAGTGCCAGGTCCTGCGGAAGATGGACTGGAAAGTTGGCTGGTGGAAAAGGACCTGGGGGTGTTGGTCAACTGGTGGCTGAATGTGAGACAGCAGTGTGCCCAGGTGGCCAAGAAGGCCAACAGCATCCTGGCCTGTGTCAGAAATAGTGTGTCCAGAAGTACTTAAGAAGCAATTGTCCCCCTGTACTCAGCAGGTGATGCCTCACCTCAAATACTGTGTTCAGTTTTGGACGCCTCACTCTCAGAAGGACATTATGGTGCTGGAGCATGTTCAAACAAGGGCAATGATGCTGCTGAAGGGTCTAGAGAACAAGTCCTTCCAGGAGTGGCTGAGGGATCTGGGGTTGTTTAGCCTGGGGAAAATGAGGCTGAGGGCAGACCTTATTTCTCTCTACAATTACCTGAAAGGAGGTTGTAGAGGGGTGGTCTTTGGCCTGTCCTACCACGTAACAGGAAATCAGACAGGAGGGAGTGGCCTCACGTTACACCAGGAAGGATTTAGATTAGATATTAGGAAAATTTTCTTCCCTGAAGAGATTGTAAAGGGAACAGGATGCCCAGGAAAGTGATTGAGTGAACATGCCTGGAGGTATTTCAAAGACATAGGTGTGGTGCTGTGGGACTTGGTTTAGTGGTGACCTGGCAATTCTGGGTTAATGGTTGGACTTGATGAATCTTCCAAACAGAATGATTCTGTGACTCTGCTGCTGTACAATGAAAAATAGTTAGTTATGGAGAGGAAGACTCATCAGACAGTCGGCTGATTTTGTGTATAAAATTTTTACTGCCATGAAACAGAATTTAAGCTGTGAAAAACAGTGTATTAGCATAGCTTGATGGAAAAGGATGGCATTTACTTTTTTTTGTACTTTGTTTTCTATCTTGGATATTATTCTCTGAACTAACAGATGGAAATACAGTGGACATTTTTTATTCTCAGCATTATGAGGGTAACTGGGTAACTCTTACTACCATTTTTATCCCCTTGGCAACAGTATGCCAGCACAGTTTCTTCACACTTATCCTACAGTACCATGGTGTTTCTGCTCTGTATGTCCAACTACACAGGTAGACTATGAAAGAACTCTGCTCTATGGGTAAGTATGTAGTTGCTATGGAAGCTATTTTCTTTGTTCTTGTTTGTTTGTTTGTTTAGTGTTTTTTGGTTGGGGTTTTTTTTTGGTTTGGTTTTGTTTCTATTTTTATTTTTTGGAGGTGTGTGTCTTGTTTGTTTGTTTTGTTATTTCATTGGGGTTGTTGGTTGGTTGGTTGGTTTGTTTTTTTTCTGTTAGGAGTTGAATGCTGAACATTAGACTGAATGCTAAGCTTGTTTGGGTCTCAGAATATTTGAATTTCTTTAATTTTCTAGCCCGTGCTTTGACCTGATATTCAATTTCACATTATTCTTTCCCAGACAATGAATTGCCATACAGAAGTTAATCACTATGAATTCTGTTTAAGCAGCAGACATAAGAATGACAAAGAATATTCCTACTCCCATCTTGTAGGAACAGGTAACCATCTGCCTTCAAAAGTATGTCACCTTCTGTTAGCATTGGTGTTGCAAATCCTGTTTGATTTGAAGAATCTTGGAGGATGCTGTTCAGTTGTCATTTGTGGAGGAGGTGGTACTTCATTACAGTCCAGAAGTCAGGAATGTCCATTGAATCATAGAATCATTAGTGTTGTAAAGGACCCCTAGGATCATCGAGTCCAACCTTCATCCTAATATCTCTCTATCCATTAGACCATAGCCTCAAGTGCTACATCCACTCATTTTTTAAACACCTCCAGGGATGATGACTCCACCACCTCCCTGGGCAGCCTGTTCCAGTGCCTAACCACTCTCTCAGTGAAGAATTTCTTCCTAATATCCAATCTAAACCTCCCCTGATGCAACTTGAGGCCATTTCCTCTTATCATTAGTAATTTGGGAGAAGAGACCAACACCCGCCTCCCTAAAACCTCCTTTTAGGTAGCTGTAGAGAGCAATAAGGTCTCCTCTCAGTCTCCTCTTCTCTAGACTAAACAACCCCAGTTCCCTCAGCCTCTCCTTACAAGGCATGCTTTCCAGACCCCTCACCAGCTTCGTTGCCCTTCTCTGGGCCTGCTCCAGCACCTCAATGTCCTTGCTGTACTGCGGTGCCCAAAACTGGACACAGTACTCAAGGTGTGGTCTTACGAGTGCCGAGTACAGGGGCACGATCACCTCCCTGCCCCTGCTGGTCACACCATTTCTGATCCAGGCCAGGATGCCATCGGCCTTCTTGGCCACCTGGGCACACTGTTGGCTCATGTTCAGCTGGGTGTCCACCAGCACTCCCAGGTCCCTTTCCTCCAGACAGCTTTCCAGCCACTCCTCCCCAAGCCTGTAGTGTTGCCTGGGGTTGTTGTGGCTGAAGCATCTCGGGAAATCTCAACAAGCTACTCTCTGATGACTTTGCCTCTGGTGACAGGAACGGTGGAAGAACACAGTATGGGAAAATGCCCATGGCCACATTATAACAGCAAGAATCGAGACAGCTATCTGCATGCATTTCTTTAAATTGGGCTGCCCTTCTGACGGCCTCACAAGTAGTCCTCTTTCCCTCCACCATGCTCCAGAGCACTGCTTGAGGGTAACTCAGGGAGTCATTCACAGAGAGTTGAGAAGAGATAAGAAAAAATAAAAGCGCTCTCTAATATGGAGATTTCAGAAGGAAGCAACACCAAGTAAAGCTACCTGCAGCTGAAGCTTTTCAAGTGCCACAAAGAACATCTTTACATGGAACTTTGCAGGCTGATGTGACCTCACTTGGCTGGCCTGCCCAGTAGGCTCAGGGCAAAACAGCTCTTTTCCAGGAGTCATGCAGTCACAGTTAGCATGGCCATAAGCCCAACATGACAAGCCCTGAGAGGCAGGGTAAATTATGTCAAGCTTGGCATGGCCCAACATGGCTTCCAGGTAGCCAGGAGCACGGAGAGAGATCAGCAATTGAGCATCAGGCTGGGCATATTCTGGAAGGCAGCCACAAAAATCAGCTAGACTCATACTCCCTCTACTGCAGCCCACGGCCCCGTGACATGTGAAAATCCTCATGGGCAACCTCCAGTGCCAAAGCAACAAGACAGCAACTTCCCTCCCATGCACCTCATCCTTCCTGGTATTCATTCTTCCCACTCAAGGACAGAAAAGAGTCCATAATTTATCTCTGAAGGGCTTCCCCCATCAACCAGCAAATACTGTTGTACAAGATCCTTTAGTCTATCTCAGATAGATTTGGAGACCATCTGAGTTACTCAAGTTTATTTCTCCATGTACAAGAGTCACCAAGGCACCTTTCATTATGCCACTGCCATCTTGAGCAAATCACCACTGACCACAGCTGTAAAAGTGCCCAAGGTCTGTCCATATCAGAACATGCACTGTTGACACCATTGCTGATGTGCAAGTTGAAGCACCACTAATTACAGTCATCTGGAAAAGACTTTGAGTCATCTCACACCATAACATTTGCTGGAGATAGAAAGCCTTCCACAGCTGTAGAAGGAACACTTTGGGGTAGGACTTAAAGCCTTGTTTCTCAGTACTGGAAGCCTACAGAGCAAATCTGACTAATTCCTCCTATCTGGATGGGTTTGGCAGCAGGATGGAAAAATGTTGGATGGAAAAGAGCTCCTCTTTGGACTCCATGCTGGGGAAGGGGATGGACAAAGACATTCCCAATTAGACCTCCTGCAGCTCTGTGTCATGCAGAGCCTCTGGCCAGAAGGACAAAGCCAAAGGTGCAGAAATGTGTAATGAACCCTTCATGAGCTAGGACCACCCGGGGACATTGATGGAATGATTAAACTGTCTGCCTCCAAGTTTGTGAAAGGATGAAGGGCAATAGGTGGGGAGAAAAAAGGGGAGAAAAAAAAAATTTGGCCACAGCACTGGGCAGATTGAACAGTATTGAGCAGAGACTGAGGAGAGAAGGTGTGTTGCAACAAGTGTATGGTACCTCCCCAAACCTCCAGGCAGAGTATGAGCTCTAAATAGGGACATGTGGCCATTTCTTTCACAGTTGAGTGAAATACAAAAGTAAATGACCAGCATAAAAATAATGAGGAAAATGAATGAAAACATCAATTCCAAAAGAACTACTAGGTTCCAGGGCCAGATTTCAAAATTCTCAGCTTCCACAATTGAAGCCAGATTTTCAAAAGCATTCAGTTCTTGACATGCTGAGCTCTCCTGAATAGGCAACCAACTTATTTCGATGACTAAATGGGAACTGACCTCTTTTGAAAATGCTGCCCTTGAGCAGCCTGCAGTAGTGCAAAGCAAGGAACTTTATTAATCAGGCAGCTTTCGATCTGCCCAGTGTCCTTGCAAGCACTGCCAGAGTGGGCTACAGTGGGGAGTGGAGGAGGCCTGAGGCACTCTGGTTGCCTTCCCAGAGGCAGTGGTCCTGGGCAGAGGAGTGCACTGGGAGCCACAGGGCTGCTACATGACAGTGCCCTGCTCTGCTGCCTCCTCTCCCCAAGGCAGGTGCCCTAACAAGAGATACCCCTGTTTGCTGACACTTTTGCAGCCACTGACACCACCAGGCTCAACAGCTCCTCCTTAATTGCTATCTGGGAAAAGAAAGGGTTAAAGTAATATAAAGAGCTTCAAAGGGGGGAGGGAAAACAAAAAATATTTGTTTATTTGTTTTTAATTCTTTCCTGCCAGGTTAAAATAACAATTTCCTGTGGTGGAGCCCTAAATCCCTTTCAGACAGCCCAGTAAATCAAAGGAGGGGCCATTAGGAGAACAAAATTAATGAGAGCTTCATCAGATATGGAGGGGTGGCGGGGGTGTAAAATCTGTCAGCACGGCTTCCCACCACACACCTAAGCCCACCGAGGCCCTGAGCACAGCTCCAGCTGTGCCTGGTGATGGAGGGCACCACAAAGGGCCAGAAGCAAGCAAGAAAAAGCAGAAGTGAAGATATGAAAGGGAAGAAAGGTGCATGCATGTGCGGGGGGGGGTGTGACAAAGCTCGAAAGTAAAAAGGGATCTGAATTAAACACAGGCACCGGGGAGAGGTGTTTGCTGATGAGAAGCTGAAGGTTTTACTGAGGAAATGCTGCTCACAGCCTCAAGCTCCCTCCTGCTTAACAAGGGCCGGCCAAGCAGCCCCTGTTACTGCCACACCGGCTGTAATTTACAAGCCTCCCAAATAGGAACCAGCCTCTGTCCCAGCTCCGGGGCAGCATCCCCACACGACGTACCCCAGCAGGGCAGGCAGGCAGCAGGGAAACGCAGGCTGGGAGACGGGGGCAAACTCCTCACGAGGCTGGTTTGGGGTTGTGTCAGACAGCCTGACCCCGAGCGCCTCTTTGTGCAGGGGAGGAACGGTGGGAAGGAGAAGGGGATGCTTTGCACTAAGGCAAAGGCCGCAGCAGCTCAGATCCAGCTACCAGCTGGGGACACCCTGGATGACTCTGGAGAATTCACTGCAGCTGGTCCCTGTTTCCAACAGGTCAAGCAGGGACAATGATACTCCCAGTTCTCCATTTTATACATTGGGACTTAAGCTCTTCAGAAAGAGGAATGCCTTACGCAGTACAGTGTGCCAATTTTACTTGTAATCAGTATTTTTTCTAATACAAGACAGTATTTTATTGTTGTTCTATGCACTGAAGAAGAAAATGTAAAAGAGAAAAAGCCACATTATCTCTCTGCTTTACAAATGAGGGAACCCGAGAGCTCAAAGAGGAAGCCAGCCTGGCCCAAGGTTACACAGTAAAGCAGTGGCAGGGCTTGAAATCAAAAACTCTCTGACTGGGACCTCCATCCCATCAGGCAAGTTGTTCTTGGATCCCGAATCTTTTGCATACCATCTGAAAAAAAGCCACCATACAACTGTATAATCCTCGAGCTGAAAAAATACTGTCCAGGCGACACACATGAGCAGGTCAGCTATAAAGTCCACACAGGGCACAGACAGCAATCTGGGCACCCCCGTTTCTCACAAATCCATCAAACAGTAACATCCCAGAGGGCAAAATAAACCCCTACCAAATCCCATCCCCACTCTAAACTATTAATTTCACACTGCTAAGTTATACTTGCTCTCTCTGAATGGGTTTGAAGAAGGGAAGTTTTGCAGTAGGAAAAACACTCCCCCTCCCATGGAACAGCACGGGCATCCAACAGGGATGGGGGTGAGGATGCTGTAGAGAGAGGCAGGATCCCAAATGGAAAGCAGGTGGTGTCAGGAGAGGGTAGAGAGAGGCACCATTAACACTACATAACCATGTTTAAAGTCAAGGAGGCAGTGCAGTGTATGTGCAAACAGGGATGAAAGCTTGCCCACTTCCCTCTGTAGCACTGAAAGCTCCTGACTTCACAGAGTGTATTAGCTCTGTTAACATAGCCCTTGATTAACTGTGTGAGGAGTTCCCCCCTCCCTTTTTAGTAGTGATTACCAAAAAAGACTCTCTTACTGGCTACTTGTGAGCTCAGCAAGTCCATCAAGAAGCCACAAGAGAGAAAGCATGGGATAAATTCATGCTCATAGCTGGGGGAAGGAGAATATCTAGAGCAAAACCTGGCATGGCACCACCACCATACAGATGAGTGAGTTTGCCTGCAAACTACAAATTGTGTTTGGGCACCAGGTGACAATAAGAAAGAATCACAGGTTTTCTCTAATTAAATCCTGAGCAATTCAGTGGCAACAGACACCTCTCTAAAAACTCAACTAAACTTGCAGGTAAACCATCTCTTTTTCCTTGAACAGAACTGCTCACGCAAACCAAACAAGCAACCAAACAAGCAAAACATGCAACGATCTTCGTGACTCTATTTGTCTTTCTCAAGCTACTGCCCCGGGCAGCTCCTTTCCACAACAACCTGCAGTATCACCATGGAGGGTACTGGGCATTCTCGCTTTGAATTAGAAACAGGATGCAAAGCCTTCGTATCACCTGTCTTTTGCTGACTTTTGCTCACACCCCTGAAAACCCAATACTTGCAGTTTTTAGCATCTCTCCAGCCAATGATTCCTCTGAAATGAATGTCACTTTCCAGCTGGCATTATCAGGCTGACTTTGCTGAGCCCCAGCGAACCCCTTTGCACTGGCATTTCATCAGCCAGTGAGTGTAAGGCCCCTTGAAGAACAAAATGCCATTCTCTTGTTGGCCATGGGCTCCCCAGTGGTGGAGTACTCCACAGTGGCAGTACCACAACATATGCAGCTTGCCTTGGGTGATGCCTGTGGCACAGCGGTCGCAGGGTGGCTGGACCTGCCAGCCTGAGACAGCCTTGCTGCAAGCAAGCCAGGGATGCAAAGATGGCCTTGTCCTGCAGTGTACAACTCCCTTTTTCTGGAGCTAGAAGGAGAGGAGCCCTGTGCTAAAACAGAGTGTGCATGGTGGCTTTTGCTGCCCCTTGGCGCACCCTGAAAACAGCTCCAGCCCTTGAAAAGACAAGGCTAAAGAGTAAGAAAGAAAGAAAACCCACATCCTTTCTTCAATATCGTGCTCCCCCCAAGCACTAGACACTTAATTTCCCTCCTTCCCCCCTGGCTTCCCCCTCCATTCTGAGTAAATTCAATTTGACAACCCTGCTAATTGGATAAACGCTGCTCCCTACGCTCCTTTAAGGCTGCCTGCTTTTCTCTCCTTGTTTTTGGAGGGCGATTGTAGCTGTTCTTTAACATGAATTCCATCTGCTTTATTTCTCCTCTGCCCATTCAAGACCCCTCCTGAATATGTATGAGAGGCTGCACCCCCCACCCCCTTTCTCCTCCATCCCACCTCCCTCCTTCATCACCCCCCATCTCTCTCCCTGCCCTCTCCCATTGCCCGGGACAATAACCCCCAAAATGCCCCCTTCTCCCACCCCGGCCCTTTTTGCTTTAGATAAACACAGGCAGTGTCAAGTGTGAGGAGGGGGGGGGAAGGATGGGGTTCAACTGCCAGTCAAGCCTCGGGCCCTCAATGAAGCCCGGAGGCCTACCCTAATCTGCTGCATGCTTGCCATATGGGAGCTGTGTTGCCCTGGGAAACACTAACAGGCAGAACGGAGCTTAATAGAGTCCATATTCATTGTAATGCAGTGAAATGGCTCGAGGGACTATTGCCCCTTGGGTCTGTTTTCATTCTTCTGTTCCCCCTCTTTCTTTTCTCTCTCTCTCTTTTTTTTTTTTTTTTAAATAAATTTTTTTCCTCCCCTCCTTCT
>JANHFX010004751.1:0-12285 GCA_027560015.1 Chloroceryle amazona | reverse complement strand
ATTTACTGAGGGCGCATTCAATCCCCTCATCCAGGTCATCAATAAAGATATTAAACAAGACTGGTCCCAAAACTGAGGCCTGAGAGACACCACTTGTGACCGGTCGCCAGCTGGACTTAACTCCATTTACCACCACCTTCTGGGCCCAGTCATCCAGACAGTTTCTAACCCAGTGGTGGTATCACACACTAGCAGTCTCAAAGTACATGCTGGAGTGCATGTATGTATGCCATGTCAGGGTTTACTGGCTGAACCTGAACTGAGGCATGTTGTCCCTGTTCTCTCACATCTCTGACCATTGAAAACTTGTTAGTGGCAGAAGAAGGGCTTTTTCCTCTGCTGCTAGTTATTACAAATCAGTGTTCTTCTGTGAAGTACCATAAAGTAAGTGGAGCTCTGTGTGTTATTACAGTGAAAGAGCAATTCTGTCTTTAAGAGTTTTAAAATGGGATACATCAAATTCTGTTAAATTTAGCATTGTGTAAAGTAACATGGGCCTTACATTGGTACAACACAGTGCTTTCAGTGGTTGCAAACAAGATTAAGTAGTTTAGGGAGAAACGTGTTCTCTGTAAATGCTGAATCAAGAGATTTACTTTGAAAAACAGGTTAGAGATGTAAGAAAGAATCTAATCATACTAATTTACTCAGTTTTCCTTTTTAAGGAATTTTAAACATTGATTTTTATCTATATGTGTGGGTTTTTTTAGTCTATTGCATCCTGCATTTTCAATTTCACTTCCTGACTGAGAATTGTTTAAAGGCTATGTCTGTTTTGATGATTGATTATTTTGGCAACATTTTTAATTCTTTTTTTTTTTCATCTGGTAGGTGTAATGTACTGAAGTATCCTTGCTCTACAGGTTGAGTCAACATTCTTGGGGTGATTTTTTTTTATTCTTTTTTTTTTTTTAATTTAGTGTTTTTCTTCTCTTTTAAAATAAGTTTCCTGATAGGCTTCTGGTCTAGATGAATTTATTTGTTTCAGTGGCATTTTGAAGAATGAATTTCACTGTGTGCTTCCTTTGAGTTTCATTTTAATCTCAGCTGTAATTACAGATTATGCAAACCACAGTGAGGAATTTGGTAACTCATTGTTGAAACTATAACCTGCATCAAGGTGGGGTTTTCAGGATTTTGTCAATAGTACTCAACATTTCATTAGAGGTGTGAAAACTAGAGTAGAGAGGCAGCAGTCTTGGGGGCCCCACCAGGGTGTTGGAGGATAGAAAAACAATCGCAGTGAGTCTTCAGAGGGGGAAGGGGGAGAGATGTACCCTTCAGCAGGGACCTGAGCAAGGTGCTTGGAACCTCAGTGAGGGAGCATCTGGCCAAGTGTCAGATCTGCAGAAACCTCTGTGAGCGTTGCAGTGAATGATGGAGTAGAATGGGTTGTCAGTGATGCATTGTTACTGAAAGGCAGTTACTGCACTGAGGGGACATGAATACAGCCTTAGGAGACGCACAAAGGATGCTCAGTGAGGGCTCAGATGGTCTATCCTGTTTGGCATTATATGTTGGAGGGAGCTGGAGAGAGTTTGAGGGAGAGTACTGGAAGTGTAGACGTGGACCTGCAAGACCATGAAGAGTGAATCCTCCACTCTTCATGTAGGGATTCTTCAGAGCAAAGAAGACAGAGTCTGTACAGGGCTCTGAAAATAGCTGCAATAAGGAGGCTGCAGTCAATCTGTGCTTGGTGTGGCAGAACTGGGCATAACTAACCAGCTTCCACCGAAATGGTTAAGAGGCGAATGAGACCTTGGGAAAACTTTACCAACAGTGAGAATATTGAAACACTTAAATCTAACCAAGTATCCAATGGTGCTTGGAGGCCTTTAAGAACGGGTAAATACATGTATCACAGTTGTCATCAGTGTCACTGATTCTGAGTTCAGGGACATGGACTTGATATGATTGTGTCAGATGACATCTCAAGATATGACTCGGTGATTGCAGAGTTTTTTGGTGTGCTGTCACGTAGCTGTGCGTTTAGTTTTTATAGACATGGGTAAAATCAATACACTGGAAGGTGTTTAAACATGCACCTATTTTATTTTATTATTTTATGTTATTATTTCCTCCAAATTTTTATTATAAAGAAATAGATAAATTTGCACAAGCCTCCTTTTTCCTTTTTTCCTCCCAGCAGTTCCAGACAAATTTGGAAGAATTGTTGAGACTTCAAAAATAAATTAAAGCATTCTTTTTTTAAAGAAACTGGTGATCAGATAATGGGAAAATGCATTGGCTTTATCCTCTGAGAAGGCGGCAAGCTGAACTCGTTTATATATACATTTGGCAGTCATCAGTTGACTAGACAGCTGTTTGTTTTGGACAACCATTGCTTGTGTAGCTCTGGACTAATTGTAGTTTTTTCTGTTTCTTTTCTGATAAGGATTTCTTCAGGTGTTAAAATTGACTTGGTTATAGTAATAATAGCAGGTGGTTTAGAAAACAAAGAATAGAAAGCCACAGGAATTTGAACTTTTTTTATTTTTCTGAGGAACAGAATTGTTTTAATTTATGAAGCAGTAAACCTAAGTGTTCATGGAAAAAGTACCTCGAAGGCCTCATTTATATAATATATACATATATATCAAAGTACCTCAAAGTCTATATAAATATATATCAAAGTACCTCATATATATCAAAGTACCTCATATATATAATTTTCTGACTAGGTTTATAGCTCTTGACTCCATCCATTTTTTTTTCCTTTGTGTAGATTAGACTTCATATGTAATCTGTAGCACACAAGGTAAGAACTATGTATGTGTTTGAGAGAATACCAGTGGCTGTGTCAAAATTGTAACCAGTGATTTCCAATATATAATTTAGAAGCTGAGCAAAAATCTTACAACATATACCTAGGAGACATCTGAAAAGGGAGTCTGTTTACAGTTAATGGTTTTAAGTGAGGACTGTAAACGCAATGTAATGGTTGCTTGTTTAATAGTGCTTCAAATCTGTTAATTTGTATTCTATATTGAATGCTAGCTCTGTCCTATGTTGGTTAGAAAGTGTAACGCATCTGAGCATTCTCTTTACATGGGTAATCTGTAGGTGGATTGGAAGGAGTCTGGCGTTCTTGCTTTTCAAATAGATGTGAAATCCCAGGAAGCTCATATTGGCTGAGCCACTCTGTCAGAATGTGAAGCCTCTACAGTTGTATTTTCACCTGACAGTGATGCTGTGTGGTTGGTGGTCTGACAAGAAGTTTTGATATATGGCAGAGCATGGATTGAGTCAGGACACATTTACTCTGTGAGCTGTGATTATGGCTTGTTTCCGCCTGTTTCCTTGTCTTCTTTGAATACAAGTTCTGTTATGCAATTTAGAACGAGATTAATGTTTGTAAATTAATGATGTCAAATCCACAACAGAAGCCTGGAGGCTGATGTTGCTGTTCCTCAGTTTTCCTGGGTTTGTCTCTAAAACCATCTCTGCTCTCTCTTTTTGCTTACTGAGTGATTCTACTTCAGGGAAAATGTCCAGGATAATTCCCAGAGAAAATAAAGAAATTTGAAGGAGATTGGTTTGGTGCAAAATATCATCCTATCTCTAAGTAATTGAGAATAGCAATATTAATTCCTTTTATGTCGCAAATAGAACAGTATGCTTGAGAGAGCACAAATGGAAATTACTTAGGCAGAAAGGGAGAGTGAACTGCAATATGTTAAGTTCTATTTTGCAAATACAGTCCACAAATCCATTCTGCTTAGATTCTTGTGCTGTGCCTCTCTTTGCAGTGTTACAGAGGGATACAGTATAAATGAATGGGTAACATAATTAGTTTATCTTAGCATTTCTGTATGTTCAATTTCAATGCAAATTGTGCATGGGCACATCTTGCTATCTGGTATGGTATAAAGTTTCTAGAGCTTTCAGAGGGAGTGGCGTAGTTAAATTTATGAAAGTGTTTCACACTGGAATTCAAGTTTCTTCTACAATACAAAACCAGAATAGTATGTAAAATCAAAACAAAATAAACGAGTACTGAAATTGCACATTCAGTGATTGTTCTTATTCAGGTGCAACTATTTTACATCTTTGTTTAGTTTTGTGAGGTTAGTGACTACACGGAAGTAGTTTTTACTGTGTGTTTTTCAAGAAATTCAGTTTTAATCTGTAAGGATTTGCATGGCTGTTCTGACATCCTTTAAAGGTCGTATGGATTGGGAAAAGTCCCCCTCAACCTGAGAAAGGCAAATATTGCAACCTTCTTGGTTGGAAGAGAAAGTATCAATCCCATGGAACCTGCAGTCTGATTAGCCTTACTTCTGTCCCTGGAAAAAAGTTGGAGGAAGTCATGTTAGAAGACATTCCTGGGCACGTGGAGGAGGAGGAGGCAGTCATTGGAAACAATCAGCCTAGACTGACCCAGGGTAGATCATGCCTGACTCACCTGCTTGTTTTCTGTGATAATATCACTAGGCTTGCAAACAAGGAGACCACAGTGGATATTACTTTGACTCTGGCAAGGTTTTTTAGGAGACAGGTTCAATATTCTTGTATCCAACTGGGACATTACAGTGTGGGAGATAGGACAACCAGATCAGTAAAAACTCTGTGGTTGGGCTCAGAGGTTGTGGTTAATGTGTCATGTGCTGTGCAGAGGCCAATATCAAAAAGGGTATCAGAGAGGTGTGTCCTGGGACTTGTATTCAGAATACCTCTCTCAGTGACACAGAGGAGAGGTCCAAAGACACGCTCATAAATTTTAGGAAATGACACAGTACTGGGGAGGACCAGTCAGTATGTTGGAGGGCAGGGTTGTGGTTCAGAGGAACTGAAAAACAGGGACCTGGTAGATTTTTAAAAAGACAAAGCCTGAGCCCTGCTCTAGGGGTGGCAGAGGCCCTGGCAATGATACAGGATTGGACAAAGGGAGATGGAGAGCCGTTCTGCAGACACCATGAAATACCCTGTACCAGGGTGGTGAGTTTGACCTTGGCTGCCTGAGAGCTGCCCACTCATCTGCTCTTGCATTCTCTGCCCTCAGTAGCACAGAGGGAGAAAATAAGATTAAAAAGCTTATAAGTTGAGATAAATAGTAAGAAAATCATAGAATGGTATGGAATCATAGAATGGTTGGAAGGGACCTCTGGAGACCATCAAGCCCAACTCCCCTGCCAAAGCAGGAACACCTAGGGCATGCCACACAGGAACAGATCCAGGTGGGTCTTGGAAGTCTCCAGAGAAGGAGACTGGGCAGCCTGTTCCAGGGCTCTGTCACTCTCACAGTGAAGAAGAGGTTGAGGTGGAACGTCCTGTATTTCACCTTGCGACCATTACCTCTCGTCCTATCACAGGGCACCACTGAAAAGAAACTGGCCCCTTCTACTTGACCTCTGCCCTTCAGATATTTGCAAACATTAAGATCCCCTCTCAGTCTTCTCTTTTCCAGGCTAAACAGCCCCAGGGATCTCAGCCTTTTCTCGTAAGAGAGATGTTCCAGTCCCTTCATCATCATCATCATAGCTCTCTGTGGGACTCATTTCTCATATTTCCCTGTCCCTCTTGACCTGGAGAGACCAGAACTGAACACAATACTCCAAATATGGTCTCACCAGTGCAGAGTAGAAGGGGAGGAGAACATGCCTCAACCTGCTGGCCACAGTCTTCTTAATGCACCCCAGGATACCACAACAGCACATTGCTGTTCCATGGATAACTTACTGTCCATCAGGATCCCAAGGACCTCTCCATGAAGCTGCTTTCCAGTGGGTCTTCCCATAGAGGCCATCTCTGCAGCCCGCCCTGCTACCAAAACTGTGCCATGTAAACCCAATGCAGGCAACACATGGTCAGGTCTAAAACTCATGAAGACAACCTGTTGTACACTAAGCTCTCAGACAGTTAGGGACACAGATGGCACACACAAGGAGCAGCAGAAACTATACAACACTGACGACAACTTCTTGCATTGCCTGTTGCGTGACTGTAGGAGTTGTGAGGGCCTAAGTGTAATGTCGTGAAAATAAGAGAACTAAAGTCTGGGAAGGCAGAGGAAAAAGTGTTGGGCTGAAGTTGAGCCTGGAGAAGGGACTGGAAAATTGTTTCCTTAAGCGTTTAATTTTTTACGTTGCTTGGTTTGGTTTTGTTTGTGGTGGGTTTTTTTTGTTGTTGTGTTGTTTTGTTGGGGTTTTTTTGTGTGTTTTTTGTTGTTGTTGTTGTTGTTTTGTCAATGCCCTAATTAGTAATGAGAAGTTTGTGTTAACTGGAAAAAGATGAAATGAAGTAGAATTCCCTGAGTTAAGATTGTTCTGCCTGCCCCAGTGCTATAGCTGTTGTGTAATGAAATGCAGAAAAGCAAGCTTGTGATAAGCCTTTTATTAGTGGAGAACTAAGCTGCATGTTGTGGAAACATTGATCAGCTAAATGCCAGTCAGTTAAGTGTAAGATGTACATAACTACACATTATTACTCCAGCAGTTTTGCAAAAATCTAACAAAACTATATTGACTAAAGGAAGCCCACAAAAGTAGTTCTACAGTGTTGATAAAGTCCATTATCCAAATGTCCTGTTTGTAGCCATGAATGCTTAGGAAAAAAAGTAAAAACAGAGAGAGCGTT
This sequence comes from Chloroceryle amazona, assembly GCA_027560015.1. Classification (NCBI taxonomy): domain Eukaryota; kingdom Metazoa; phylum Chordata; class Aves; order Coraciiformes; family Cerylidae; genus Chloroceryle; species Chloroceryle amazona. Next base: position 5,709 of record JANHFX010004751.1, on the reverse strand, counting down.
CTTTCTCAACCACACAGCATTTCAAGAACTTTCAGAAGTACAGAGTTATTTTTTCAGAACAAGAAAGTTACATAGAAATACCATGCTTCAGCAATTTGGTGTTTCTCTGGGTTTCAGATAATCCCTTACATAAAATGTTGGTGTTCTAAGAACAGTTGGGATTGAAGGTTTTTTTTTTGCTTCCACTAGAATTCTCACTTGAAAGCTACTGCAGAACCAACTTGTTATTTCCTTTCTAGATTTTATGTATGCTTATTTGTTCTTTTACTAGCATCATCCTTCTGTTTAAAAAGGTCAACTTCTTTTCCTTCCAGTTTCTCAGGTTTTTATTTTGTAAGATCAAGTTTAGCTCTTCTTGACTCTTCTTGTAAGCTACTGGAAGGCTTGCCCTAATTATGTCCTTCTGCATTGCCTCTGTGCCTGTTTGGTTGTCTCTGACTGAGATTCCAGCTGAGGTCTGAATGAGGTCTTGTGATTTGGTTCTGAGCTTGTTCAGTCTGTTGCTTGAATTCTGATCTCTATTCCTGGGAACTATGCAGACTGAGAAAGCACTCTGTATTGAATATATGTCATTACTTCCCTTTGGCTTATGTGTAAGGGAGTATATTTACTGGTCCATGAGGATGTGTTTACAGTATTTAAAACTGATGCCTACTTCTTGAGCAGTAAATCTTAACATGCACTACTCTAGAGGTATTAGAAGTATTTTAAAATGTGCAAAAACCATGCAGACTAAATGATGAAATCAGTACAGTTAGGTATTTGATTCATCTAAATTGTAGATTTACCCTCGTTGTCCTGGCCCTCTAGGACCTTAGGGATTTTCACATTTCTTTTTTTTTTTCCTTTTTTTTTTTTTTTCCCCCCCAAATTCTGTAGTCTTCTCTTTGTGACTAGTAATCCTTATATGAAATCTAAACTTTTATCCTTTGATGTTTTTTGTTCATTGATGAATGTGTACATAAAATATAGAACAGAATGGCAAAACAACACTTAAATTCAGAAAAACAATCTTAAATATATTTCTGAAGTTAGGGCCAAGAAGAAGAAAGCAAGAAACATTGTCAGCATTTTTCACAATTCTATATTTAAGCTGCTCCATGTTATAAGTATTTCAGGCTAAATCCCTGGTGCTAAACATATGTTTTCAGTTTTCCTGGGACAACTCTGAAAAGTATGTTGTGAAGGCATACCTAAAATCAGCTGAAAAAAATAGATTTTGTTTTTGGCAATGTATTTGCCTCATGCGGAGCTAGATGCTGTGTACTGTAAGGTTTGAACCTTGTTGGACTCTTGAATCAAAGGGACAACTACAGAAACAGGTTCTTTTGTGCATACATGGAGATCTGGTTGTTTGTAGCATGGGTTGTGGGGTCCACTTGCATGACAGGTCTTTGTGGCTATAGTTCGCAGGTTGCGGTTATTTTGTCAGTCAGCTGCATTTGAGAAAGGTGAAATTAACAGACTTGTCCTAGTAAACTTTTCCATAGAAATTTGTTGTCTGTATGCTGCACTTGTTCAGCCTGCTAGTGAGCCTGCAGCTTTTTATCCTAAACAGTTAAAACATAAATTGTTTTCTGTATGTCTGTATGCATTCAGCTCTGGGGCTGTCTGCTAGGAAAGCAAATGGGTGGATGACAACCTGTTATTTGTACCCTGAATAGTTGTATGCCATCACTGGGGACAGTGCACAAGTTTGCCTTGTGAAATATCAGTCTGTGTTTCAGAAAGCCAACCCAAGTGCTGCCCATTATGGTTCCACAAAAGTCCAGTCCTTTGGCTTTAGTCAACTGAGAAGCTGTGACTGATATCTGTGATTACTGTTTGGAAGGAAGGATTTGATCCGTTTTTCCTGGGAACAAACTCTTTTAAGCTTGCCTCCCCCACTGTCCATGGAATTGGAAAACAAATTGCTTAGAACAGGTGATGTTAATCCCCAATAAAATTCCACAAAATTGAATTGGGCTATTATTTTGAAGCCAGTGACTGTGAGATTACAGACTGTTAAATCCTATGTTTTGAAAACTATGTAGTCTTTAAAGTAAAGTAAAGTGGCATTGTTAATGTAAAACTTACATTTGGAAGATTTTCCAGCCTTTTCTCTTTGTTGCCCCACTATGTTAAATTAAGCAGGCTTAATGAAAAAAAAGTCATTATTGAAAGCTACCAGAAGAAGGATTTGTAATTTTTATACTACTTTTTTCAAGCAGATTTTTAAAGGAAAGAGAACTGGGATTTTAAATATTTTGTAGCAAGTGACAAAGCCTGCAGCCACTCCTGAAGATCTGAAGCCATTGTCAGTTTTCCTTGCAAAGTGATTTCAAGATTAGATAGGCAGCATATGTGGATTAAGGGGATCAGTCTGTGTCTTGGCCTGTGAGCCTTTTGAAGAGAATCTGGGTCTGCCCTGCAGTGGGAGTGAAACTGCTGTGCTGTGACGCTGATGAATTGCTCTCTGCATTTAGATGTGTTTCCCACAATATGCAGAAGGCACTTGACCTCTTCCTCGTACCCATTCGCTTCAGTGAGATACAGCAAACAGGACAGCCCAATCAGTCCTAAACCATATAAACTGACAAGCTCTGTACCTTTGCTGAAAATATAGCATCAACTTCAAAGAAAAAGTAGTACCACTTCAGCTTGATGCTTCAGCTTTTTAATAGTTGGAGGACCTTATGATCTTCTATCACAAAGAGTAAGTCAACTCCATTTGTGAGACCTCTTTGCTATTTTATAAGCAAGCCTGATTTGAAGAGCTGCCCAGTTTGATTTAAAGACAAAAAAATAATCATATTCCTAACCTCCTGCATTTCTTTCAGGGTGCACAGAGCATTTGATGATACATTTTACAGTTAAATTCATGGCCTCTGTTTATAGATATATTTAAATCTCAGTCAGCTGCAGTATGCCTGATTTAACTTGTAGTGAAAAATTCATCTCACATATAATTAATGTGCTTGAGATGTGTTTTCTTTAATTACTGCTGTTCTATGCACTTATGTACCAAGTAGACATTTCTCATAAATTATCCCAGGTGATTATCTTCAGAAGTTTTGTTTCAGGATGACACTGTTGCTGTATTTATAAATTGAGTGTTTAGGTAGACTGGCCATGTTTTAAGCTTTATTTTTCTCCCTGCTACAAAAATAAGATAGATTAAGGACATAGGGTGTAAGTGTTCACTATGTTTGCAGAAATGATATTTTTTTAAAAATTGTTTCTGTTCCTCTTCCTTACTGTATTTCTTGGTGCCAGTGCTCTGTCATTTTAGGACTCCTCATCGATGCATATTTTCCTTTTCACTTTCAGAATTCACTACAAATAAACGCTGTTTAATTCTCACTGCAGTCTAGTAGCCTGATACATTTTTGTGTCATGCTATTTGTTTATTATAGGTAGAGAAACTAAAGGAGAGATTTTATGTGACTTGCCTACTTACAGAAGAGATTAGATAGAAATCAAGAATTTCTGACTGCTAGGTTCTTGGAGTATCCCTTTCTGTCTCAGTACAAAAATAAGATATTGCAAACCTGAAGCAGTGGGACAAGGTTCATCATAGAAATTGATTAAACATTGCATCTACCTGTTTCTTTGTTAGTCTTAATTGAGAAAACTGGACTCTTACAGTGTATACTCTTACAGTGTTTATTCAAAAACACTTTTCTAGTGGTGATTGGTAGAATTAATTAGTTAAAACTATTAATATTTTTTTAACCCATAATAATAAAAATCAAATTTTGATTTAGCTGGGTAGAGATTTAGTGCATTGCTTGTGTTTTGGGTTCAGAGAGCAGGTACAGTCTTGTCTACATTTGTTTTAATACTGCATTGTAACAGGAAGATAGATCATGGTGGATCCAGAAGCCTGAGGCTGCATCTCCTCCATGCCCCCTGTCCATCCAGTAGCAAGGCTGAGCCTGTGTTCCCAGTGGGCATGTGCACTCAGCATACATGAAAACCACATGCATACATATACACCCAGCTGGCTCAGGCAGACACATGGAGCGCTTACACAAGCACAGACAGCACCAGGGACCTCATCCCGCTCCTTTCTCTTGCAAGGAAGGACTGGGTCCCCTAATGAGACATATATATATATATCTATACACATACCTGTAGGAAGCATGGATTCTGTCTGTGGCTTGGTCACTCAGTCTGCCCTGTAGCTGCCTCAGGGTCCCAGTTACTGGCAGTAGGGTGTAAAAGCCCCTAAGGCCATGGCACTGCTCTTATCGCTGGTACTGTCCATGTCACTTGCACGTAGGCACAGAGAGAGTTGCCAGGGCTCCCCCTTGGTTCTGTTGCTGACCCTGCTGTGCTCTCACCTTTGGAGACACACAGGTTCTCTCCCATGTGGGGCTGACTGTTGGAGGCCTCTCTGCCGCCGGCTTGTGGTCCTCTTCCCCTGCTCACCAGCTAGTCTGGCTTCATCTTTGCTTGCAATCACATGTCCACTCTTGCATGTGCTACAGGGCTGACGCCACAGGCATGTGTGGCCTCCATCTGGCAGTCTGACTCTGGGTGCTGCACCCAGGCCCCCATACACACACACACCCATCAAGTAGACAGTTCCTCACACAGGAATGAGTTAGAAAGACCTTTAAGAAGAAAATGGGACAGACTGCACTGGTCAGGCATAGGGCACGGCCAGACAAGCAGACCGACCGGCCCACTATTCACACGCAGTGAGCTGTTTTTATCCCCTTACTCCTCTATCTTCCTACATGCATTCCTCGCCAAATGACCTAAATCCAGCCTTTTCCTGTATTTGGTTCCTTCTCTAAACTTCCTGTAATGAGTCCTGTGCAATCCCCTGTGCTCTTTCCCTGCATCCTACAATGTGTTCCATAACCCTGGACATCAGGCCTACGTAATCCAAAAGATGACTCAGAGGGCTGCTCCTGATGACTCATCTTGGTGGGTTTCATACCTGGACAAAGGGGCAAAGGCTCTGCTGGGTCAGCTCTGGGAGGGGCCCAGACAGGGTGTTCTTTCCTTTCTCCTAATCTCCAATGAATCTCACACGAGTACGTACTTTGGGTTCCTGTCTGCAATTGCCCCTGTGCTTCTTGGGGCTTGTTGGAGGGGGAGATGAGCCTTTGGTGGGCTAATGGCTACTGAGATGGGCCTGGGAGCAACTGGGTCAGGTTGTTACTTAATCTTCATCCCTGCCACTGTCTCTCTGTGTTGCTTCAGGGCTGAGATTTTTATCACATAATGTCACTCATACATGCTGTAAGAATGTCAGAAATAATTGCTGTGTAGATACATTTCTGTTTGTACCAACATTTGACAGTACCCCTTACAGAATGGAAGGCTTGCAACTTAGTTGATAAGAACTATTAGGATCTTCACTGATTAATGAACACTCTAAGAGGAAAGAGGTAGAGCAGCAAAATAGTCTGTGCAAAATAATCTGTACTCTATGCAATCAAATATTCCAATTTACAGTTTTGTAATGACACAGAATGCAGATTCTAAGGAATCATGCATGTCATTACTACTAAATTACAGCTAAGTACTGAGGTGTGAATGCCTCCACCTCACCCCACCCCCATAGATCTTAATAATATAAACACCATGGAGAGTTCATCATGTCGTCCAAGGGGATTTCCTCCTTTAAAACAGCCCCGTGGAGAAGGACTTGGGAGTCCTGGTAGACAACAAGTTCTCCATGGGACAGCAATGTGCCCTTGTGGCCAGGAAGGC
>JANHFX010004750.1:0-44077 GCA_027560015.1 Chloroceryle amazona | reverse complement strand
AACCCCCTCGGGGGCAATGCCGGGCGCGGGGAGGGCAACCCCCGGGCCGCCGCGCTCGTGCGTGCTGCCACCCGCTGGCCGCGCCCGCCCGCCCGCCCGCTGTCCCCGCGTCCTTCTCAGGCCGGGGGCGGGGGCGGCCCCTGCTGCGGAGGGCGGGAAAGGGAAACGGAGGTGGTGGTAGCGGGAGGGCCGCGGTTCCCGCGGTCACTTAGGCGCCCTTCTGAGGGCCAGGTATCAGCAAATAGCTTTTAAATGATGAGGCGTTTCTGGGGGAAACGCTGTCTTTTATTCCTTCTGGAGCGATCAGGAATCTCAAAAATACTGTTGTTTATTTAAGGAAAAAAAAAAGCCCTGATAGAATAGAAACAATCGTTGTAGGAAAAAAAAAAGGGTTCCTCAAGCAATAGAGCCAAATGTTTTCAAGGAATAGCTGAAGTCTGCACCCCTCTTGAGTATGAGAAGAACATGCAAGTATCCAAAAATCGTTGAAAACAATGTGCTCTTTTTTCTTCCTAAAAGAGATTTTGTAATGTACCTATCTGACCTGCATGGATAGCCAAGAACTAGGGTCCTTCAGGGTATTTTTGTTCAAGAAGAGACCGATGGTAGAGATCAATATTTCTTTGATGCAATATTTACAGAAAATTTGCAAAGGCCTCTTTGCCCAAACACATCAGGATGCCAGCAGAAGAGGTTTTTTTCGTGGTCTGCTTTTTCCAACACTGTTTCTCTCCTGGTAGCACTGTGTTTGATAATCTTTTCGTTTACTGTTTTGGTTTTGTTTTCCTAGGCAGGTTGCTCCAGCTTTTTTCTCTTTCTGGAACAGCTCTTGGAGGCTGTTCCCCAGCAAAATAATCCCAGGCATTCAGCCTTCCCCTCCGCCCTACAATTCATTTGGCTATTTGCCTTTGTTTCTGGTGGCCTTTGCATCTGCTTTAGGTAGTAACCCTTTTTCGTCTAGCTTTTTTTTAAAAAAAAAAATAAAAAAACAAGCAAGCAAACAAACAAAAATACACAAAACCAAACACAAACAAACAACAACAACAACAAAAAACAACAAAAAAACCAAAACCAAAACCAAACCAAACCAAAACAAAAACAAAAACACAAACACAAACACAACCAAACAACAACAAAACCAAACCAACCAACCAAAAAACAACAACCAAACCAACAAACTAAAAAACCCCACAACTTCAGAAAGGAGCCTAACTTCCATCATCATTTGTCTTGATGTCGGGATAATTTTTCTAACAGCAGGGGTAATGCTGTCCTGGAGTAGACTGTCAAGGGATTTTTATAGAGTCCCTATCCCTGTAGCATTTTAAGCTGCACAAATATTTAACGGGAATGACACTAGTACAGTTGTCCTGACTCAGGGCAGTGTGACAGTCTATATGATCTCATGTTTACTTCCAGTCTTGTTTTATTGGATTTCTAGGGTATATACACTTTATAAATAGCCCCAGGATTATTGCTGCTGAAAGGGATAAAACAGTCTTCTCTCTCTTTTCTCTTTTTTGGTCCACTTATTTGATTGTGCAAAATAGAGGGTATAAAACTATGATTATGAATCATCGCTTACTCTTACTGTTTGAGATAAGCTATTGATGCAATTCTTACTCGTGTAAAGCATTTGCTGTTCTACTTTGTGCGCACACAAGACCACCAGGGAGATAAGGAGACCTTTGGGGAAATAGAGTCACTACAGAGGACAATCTTCCCTGCATTTTCTCAATGTACCCCTTCAGTGGGAGTTTTATGAGAATAAAATGAGGAAGGCTTGCCCTCAGAATGGGCTGACTTCTTTCAAGGAGAATTATCATCTATCTGCATTATTTAGACAGCATCTGGGAAACTCACTGGAGCCTCAGGCTCCCATTGTGCTAGACATTGTGTAGATGAGTAATTAATGGTGGGCCTCCTTCTGTTTTGTTTAATGTATATATTGTACATATACAATGAACTGAGGAAGTCTGCCGATGTGGGGAGTCAAATGGGAGGAAGGTGATTCTGCAGTCCCGTGACCAGTGTGACTGACAAGCGGTGGCTTCAGCTTGCCGGTTGCCTGATGGATGGACACTGCAGGCCTGCTCAGCATTTAAAGAACTGAAAAGTGTCAACTTTCCATATTTTGGTGGGCTCACATGCACAGGGAAAGCACAGAAGGCAACACGTGTGCTGAAAGAAGAGGTGGAGTATCTTTTTCAATATGTTATTGGAAGCATATTTTTTTCAGACACACAGCTTAGGTGAAGCTATTGATTTCAGAAGATTAATCATCACAACAAAGTGAGTACAAAACTATTTGCACTAGAAATTAATGCAGTTTCACGTGCCTTCAAGAGATGTTGAATGAAACCTTCTCCCAGACAATGGGTGCCATGGCTAAAACACCACACCCACTGATACAGCTGCTGCTGTTGTAGATGGCTGGGTTGTGGGGCAGAAGAAGGAGGAGTGTGTATCTCCACGATCCTTATTGTAGCAAGCACAACCTAAACGGGAGGCTGGTCATGTGTCTAAAAAATAATAATAGCTTGCTAAAAAAAAAATTACCGTCAAGTGATTTCCATGAAAAAGAAAAAAAGATTCATGCATGTTCTACTGTGCTCATGGACACAAAACAAAATGGTCACTTAATGTTAATAAAATATTTATGTGAACATTACATTTTCATTACCGAAGTGGGAAACCACAAAATCAAATACAAGCAAAGAGTGTGCTTTCAGTTAAACTGCTGATTAAGCAAAGGAACAGCATTTATAGCAGGGGAGAATGAGGTAATCATGGCAAATGAACATGTTTTTAATTTCATCTGTTGCTTTTAATCATACAATAAGGGAATGTTCCTGGGTGCCTCACATCATTCCTACACATTTCTCTTTTGAGAGACTTTTTGCTGACTTGTAAAATCTTTTGAGGCTGTGGTAGTAGAATTTTTAAAGGTGAATAACTCCAAACACAGATGTTGAAGGAGTTGCTGTCATTTCTTGAAAGGAGATGTCATGGAGTGGATCAGATAGCTGATATTTGGTCCACTACCTTATTGTGACCAACACAATGTGCTAAGCAAATGTTTAGCACAACAAATGTACTAAACATGTAACTGTATCTGGGCAGTATAAATTACACAGATGCGATTTATCGATTGTGGGAAGATCGGATAGTTTTAAAGTCAATGGTCGGCTGTCAAGTTGTTAATTGAACATTTGCTGAAAAAATATGATGGGTAAGTGATCTAGATACTCTTGCAGGATAATAAAGTTTAAAAACAAGAGTTGTCTGTCGCCCTTCTGTGTTGGCTATATTTAAAGAAATACTAATGAGTTAAAAATCACACTCCTCAAAATATTTGCACTCAGACTTCCTTACATTACCAACCCTTTGGACTGATAATAGTGAAACAATTTTACACCCCAATTTAATGGTTTGTTGATTTTAGTTGCTTTTTAAGTTTCAGATGGGGAAAAGAAAGTAGATTGTTCAGTTTCTCCCTTTTGAAGGCTGTCTATAAATAATTTTGATTTGCTTTTTCCATGTGCAAGTTCAACTTTGTAACCGTGTTGCACACACGCATCAAATTAACATCTTACTTTAAACAGGCATCTTGCCTCAAGTACGATCTCAATAATTAAAAAAATCTTAAAATCTTACAAACCATTCCCTCTAAATTGTTTCAGCAGGACTCAGGAGCCCTCACCCATTGATGAGGCCCCCTTCTTTTTGAAAACGACCCCACAGGATTGACAGTGTTTTGTCTCAAATTCATTAGTTTTAATAAATTAATTTCTGTCCCTTGTTAGAAAATGTTTAGTCCTGTATAGACTAGGGGTATTTTAGTTAAATGCATCAGCTCTGCATTTCCAGAAGTGATGTAGTGTCTGTAGAAAACCATCACAATCCACAAGACCTATTTTCTCTCAACAAGCACATTTTATGTTAATTGGTTTTCTTGGATAAATTTTATACTTTTTTTCTCAAGCTTAATGAGTCACTTAAGAACAGATATTCACAATTCAAGCTGTATTTGTTACAGCATCATGAATTTTAAAGCAAACTGCTAAGAGTTCAGTGATCTGATGTCCTCTGCAGCACAAACAACTTGTGATTGAACTAGATTAGAATATTTAAGTCTTCCTATACAGGCCTCAAGTGGCCATTAAGTTATATCCCTAAGTGAAGAGAGGCTGTAAACTCAGCTGGATGGAATATCCCTGCATATTTGGTGAGGTGGTGTTCATCTCAACTAAGCGTGACTATCTGAAAGTTGGACGACTAGTGAATTTTAATCTCTAGAGTACCTCCAAAGTGATAGAGAGTTACTCATCCTTCCTTTAAGTAGATCTGAAGTCTAACAGTGAGTAGATTCACAATATAGTGAATTTGGGTTTATGTTCCTGTTGATATTGTAGTTAATATCTAGCCATATGATGTAAGTGCTAATTAGTAAAACTGCAGCCACTAATACTATTTTCTTTTACAAAAAATAAAGGCATTAACTTTGTATCAGGAAGTTTATGCCCAGTCAGATACCATCCACTCTCAGTATTCACCTTCATGAATAGGGCATCTTTAGAGCTTCTGTAGGCAGCATAAAACCCTAATGCCAGCATGGACTTGATATCATGTGCTCTGCTCATGTAAGAAAAGCATTCAACTGATTTTAAAAGACCTGTTCAAGATAGGTTTATTATCCCTATGTTCATTTGTGTGCAGCTTTGATATTAATGATCACAAAGCAATGACCTAAAAAAGGTATGACATATTTCCATTAGAAAATAGCTGTCCATCTCCATTTGCCGTAAAGGGACTCTAGAGAACTAGCTTACACTCGTACCCCCCACACCCTTTAATGTGGCCAGGATGAATATATACTTTTGATTGCTTGCCTGTCTGGATACAATGTGATCACGCTGGAATTTATCGGAAAACTTCAGGAGACCTTTTAGGCATTATGGGGCAAAACCCTGATGGTTGCCCTCTGAAACCCCAGCCTTAGAGACTGGAGAAGACTAAGAGATCAAGGTCCCGGGGCTGCCTGCACGTAATCTGGTATATCTTCTCAAGTTAGCATCAAACTGCTTTTGTATATGCTCTCTCCTTTCCAATCAACAAGAGTGGGGTGAAACCTACAGATTCATTGTCATCTTTCCCTTTTAAAGCATTCCAGGAAGGAAAAAAGGAGTGGAAAATGAGTGTCTTTCTCCGATGCTCCTGGAGGAAGGAGACTGGAGGAAGAGTGGGGAATTGGGGGTGAGAAGGTGAACAGATGGCTCTATCCTCCCATGCCAATGATGACTCCCCCAGAGGGGAGTGGAAAGCATTCCACCTCTTACACAACAAATCCCTGGGGACCAGGGGACAGGAACATAAGCAGGACACTGTCAAGATGAGTTTTCCATCAAACATATCAAAAGTTTCAGCACTGTCTCAACCTTCCTGATTCATTCTGAGACTTCCTTTGTGCTTACTAAAATCAAAAAGCTCAAACCAAAAACCAAAACACCACAAGGGCTAGCAAGGTTGTGCAATCTTATTTACAAATAATGTAGCCAAAGTCTTGTTTCCCCAAACACAGCAAGGAAAAAATCCCCGCTATTCTCTGCCTTATTTATGCAGATGCACACAACCCCTGCTAACCATTTCTCCATCGGCTCTGTTTGCAGTGTGTCCCAGAGAAATTGCTCTGTTCGTGTAGCCCCAGACAGAGTAAGAGCTGTTTGTAGAGTGGTAGATTTCATTGTTTCTGCCTTTCTCTATGGAGAGCTTAATTTGATCTGACCACCGTACTCGTTAGCAGACCGTCTCTAACCCCTTCCAAAGTAAAACTATGGATCACGTTAGCCAACTTCATGCTTTTTTACCCTGAAGAATTGACCATCAACCATTACCTTCCCATTTTTTTAGAGCCATTGCATTCCTTAGTCCTACAAGTGTAACCGATATGCCCTCCTCCCAAAATAGGTAGCCTGTAATTGGCAATATTAATACCCATATTGTTTCTGCTTAGCTAGAAAGTTGTCTAAATCACTTCCTGCCTGTAATCTGTCCTCATAATTTCTCTTCCTTTGTCATTTTCATAATATAGAGGTATTACTAAAACTTAGTTTCTGTTATTATTTTTTGTCATGCCATAGGTAAAAGCATTGAATACCAGCATCTCAGACATGAAAGGATCTCTGTAGCAGCACACTGGCATGCTTGGTGAGCTTTAGTTAACGAGTACACATTCGATTTCTGATTTTTACAGTTTAGACTCATTTAATACATGTTTTCTTGGATTTGTTCTGGTACTAATACTTTAATCAGGGTGTCACGTTTCAGTGCTTAACAGAAGTCTGAAAAACATTGTTTTGTCAACATAGTTACCTTTATTAAACAAATCAAATAATCAAAATTCTTATCTCATAAAAGTACTATGCAGTTTGTTTAACTTAATCTGTTTTGCATAAAGTCATGTTGACTGGCAGTAATTATGTTACCGGTTTTTATTTCCTTATGGACGGGGTCCCATGTCAGCTGTTCCATTCTTTCACACGGAAGCAAGGTCAAGTTAACTCATCTACAGTTACCCAGGTTATCCTGTTTACACCGTTAAAATATCAGCATGGCATTAGATCTTTCCAGGCCTCTTGGGCTTCTTCAGTATGCCAAAGCTTTTTGACAATGAACAGCAGTACAGGACTCCTTTTAAAAGCTTTAAATTAAGTTATCTGGTCCTGCCAAATATAAATAATAATAATAAAAAGTAAAAAAAAAGAAGATGCTCTTTACCATCCACTTAGGAGAATGTCATAATAGATAATACTTTGGCAATGCAGACTCTATTTTCCTTTCTAAATGTAAAACAGAAATATTCAATGAATGTTTTTTCTTTTCCACAGCTAGCAATGAAACTATGTCATCACCCTAGGGTTTCTATTGTCCTGAATAGTCCTACAGAAATCCAAAATAAAACAAAGACATGTTCTTAGGGTTTTTATCCCTGCATTTTCATATGTTTAGTTTGCATACCACTATACTGCATTTATTAATGCGTTGACATTTATTAATTTATATGACTGTTGGCTTTCAGTTTTTCTTAGCTACAATTATTATCTCTAATAGTGTTTTAAGCATCTACACATATATACACATATATGTATATATACACTAATATGCTGATGTACTGCTATATGCACTGATTATAATGCACATACTAATCAACACTGGATTCTGCATGCAAATCTTTGATTAGATCACTGCTATGTACTTTTTGGCAAGTGTTAGTTTTAATTTTAGTGAGCAATCACTTTCACGAGTCAGAATGAAGGATAATGCAGTATTATAACATGTTTTCCTTTGTGATAGAAATGTCACTTTAAGTTTTAGAGCTTCTAGGGCATTGTAGGGAACATGGAACACGTGCTTTAGCACATATCATTGTGTTAGAAGCCTTTTTATCAAGACAATGTTTCTTTCTTTATTCATATTTGTTCTTCATCACAAAAGTTACATGGGGTGAAAAGCATCTCACCTTACTTGATAACATAGATATATCCACATCTAAGCGACTGGTTTCCTAGGGTGACCATGCCTCTGTCCATAGAGAAAATCAGATATTTTCGAGCTCAATGAATCTGACCTATTTTAGATGCCTACATTATGATGGTATGAATCATACCTTAAAAGTGCTTTTTCTCTCTTTTATTTTATTTTATTTTTTTTTTTATCCCACAGACAATAAAAGGACCCTGGAGTGATTAGTCCTGATCCAGTTCTTTGCACTGCAGACTTCTACATCTGACCATCCATACTGCATTTTTCTTTCCTAACTGGAAAAAAAAAAAAGAAAAAGTTGCTTATATAATCATGAAGAAAAGAAACCCCATAGCCTCTGAATCTTCAAGATAAAAAAAAAATGTTTAAAACCATTCATTTTCTTTATCAAAATTGCAAGCTAGATTATGATTCTGTGAGGAGATTTTAAAATTATTTTTAGTTAAATTTGAAGTTTAAAATTCTTAACTGAATTCTGAATCGAAAACTGTCATTTCATGATCACTATGCCCAAGACAGCCTCCAACAATCACATCACCCATATGTCCCACATGTCTAGCTCCTCCTGTTTGTTGCCCATGCTGTGTGCATTGGTGTAGATACACTTCAGCTGGTTCCCTTTTTGGGGGTAGAAGACCTATTTCCTACCTGACCATTCCCAGGTGCTTCCATGATTTCTAGCCCATAATATGCCCTGTGTCTTTGCTATTGCATAGCACTCAGTCCCCTACCTCTACTGAGACGGCAGACCGAAGGACTTCCTGATCTGATCACTTTTGGTTCCTTGACCCAAATGACATATTCCTAACTGAGTTGACTGTCGGTAGACTTCAGCACAAATTCACAGCAGTTCTTGAATCTATGTCTCCTGATGGACAGCAAGACGTCCATCCATCTCTGACCCTATAACACATGTCCTTCATGATAATATCATCCTCCTTGAACAGCTAGTGTCTAACTTCATTATTGGTTAATGCAAGTTGAGAATTAATTTTCTTTTCTGAAGAACCCACAGTAGAAAGCAAAGCACTCAAATTGGAATTGAACACTGAAGTGCCTCAATGTACCAGACCTCAGTTCCACTTCCTGTGCATGTAAACCAGCTCTCAGATAAAGTCTGATGGACAGCTGCGGTGGTACGTTAATGTTACCTTTTTCTCCCATTCTACCATCTACCTCAGTCATACTTATTCAATGGGGCCAACCCTGTGTGGTCTAAAGAGTAAATGGCAAGTTTATTGTAACATCAGGCATAGGACAGAAAAAAATGATAGAATACATTTCTGACTTATTCTTATGATGCTTTCAGCTTTGGACTGAGTTGCTACAGAATAAATTACCCAACTTTGACTATACAAATATTTTAATAACCACAGAGATTCCCAGCATTTTTTTATCTTTGATGACTGCAGAATCCTGTTTATTTAATAGATGACTTTATACTGACCTACGGGTATTAGAAAAGAAATCTTCAGGCAAATATAGTACTATATTTTGGAATGGATATTGCTTAACTAAGGAAAAAGCAATATTTTATTATTCTTGGCACAGAGGCTATTTCTTGGGCAATGTGTACTTGTTCTTTTTTTCTTTCCCACCCATGTCACATTGCAGCAACCATGGCTGTAGGTGCCTGCACTGGATTAACACCTGCTCGATCTATGCAAGAAGGAAAGGAAATCAAGGGATGGCATGTTTACTGATTTTGTGTACACAACACAACAGAGTGATAAAAAAGATGGAGAAATGGAAAGAAAGTTAAATTTAGTGTGATTAAGAGGGGACAGTAGAGGAAAATGCTCATGACCCTTTAGAAGCAGCTTTTGCAGGAGACAGAGAGCAGATAAGTCTAGATGTGCTTTTTTCAAAGACAGAACCCCTCTCTCTGTGTCTGTCAGCCTTTCTCTACTGAGGTAGCACCTTTTAACAGCAGTCTGCAGGTACAAGTTTGTCCTTCTACATTCCATATTGCAAAGCAACAAACAAAATGTGCATGATGTGAGACCCCGTAAAGTCATTCATCTGCCCAAAGGGCATTTCTACAATTCCACAGAATATTTTCATCTGCTCTCTTGCCATAACTAACTTACATCTTCTGAAATTGTTTGTGTAACACTGCTTGATTATATAACAAACTTTGCAGAATTCAATAAAAACCCAATGTGTGATATATCAAAAACCTTTCATGTCTATGAGTTTCCCTACTCCTGACCTAAGAGGTCATCCAATTTGTTCAGAAATCTGCACTTATTTCACATGTGAATTGTATCCCTGACTGTTGTCTTCCTGGTCAGATGGAGGAGGGCACCATCACTGTCTTTTACTACTCAAAATGTCTCTGTGTTTCCCTGTTTACTTTGCTGTGATAGAGGCTGCATAACAAAGGAAATAATTCTCAACATAAGGCAGATATTGCCAATCAAGCATCCAGGTTTTGAGTATTGTTAATGCACAATCTAAAATTTTCCTACATGGTTGAGTATAAATGAGCTTTTCTTTAGTTAAGCATCCTGTGAGAGTCTTCATAAACAAGGGAAACATGGGTGTATGGGTGTGCTGTCTTTCTGACAGACAATAATCATAGCGCTATTGTTTTCTATGTTTGCCCTTGGAGAAAAAAAAATTAGCATTAAAAAGCCCAGCATTTCTAAAAATGTAGGTTTCTTGGACCTACCCATCATATCATTCTAATATTAGTAAGCCTCCCATGGTGATCATCTGTCTTTGCTACCTCACAGAAAAATGCTGCCTTCTGTTATGTATAATGTGAAGTGAGAATAGCCTTGTTGGTCACATTAATGACACAAACAATTAGCTACCTTCAAATACTTCAACTCATCAATAAATTGCTAAATCGTAGAAACCAGACAGTTTTTCAGTTGTTGCACATAACTCCTTCACAATAATCTCCATCAATTTTCCTGTGGATTGCTCTCTGCAGAAATGGCTACCAAATGAGAATGGTGAGCCTTCAGATGAAAGTGGATGAGTATATTTCACTGTGCCAAGAAAAATTATTGTGATATGTTCCATCCTTACAGTTGCAGGGCAATTTCTCCATTTAAGGTTCTTGAAAGTTAATATTCCCAAACCCTCTTGAAATTGCTGGCTGTCCCTGTTCTGCATTACCTCTGAGCCTCACCATTTCATGCATTAGTTTAGTCAGTTGTCTCTGCTCTGCTTCCTAAAGATATACAAATATGACCAGGAGCCTCCCAGTGATCTTCATTGCTCCTTGCCCAATGCCCACCAGTCTTTTGAAAACACAGTTCACTTCAGATGTTGTGATGAAATGAAAGAAATCATGGAAAATACTCCACCACCTTCTGGTGGGATCTTTCACAATGAGGAGCGTGGAAAAAAACAGGGGGACAAAGCAATAAACTGTGGAATCTTCCAAGAATGCAAAGCAGCAGTGTTGCAACAGCTGTGTAGACATAGCGATTCCAGAATACTGCGTAGACATGATTATTCCAAATGCAAATTGCATCACCAGGGATAGCGAAACACTCTGGACATACTGCTCCCTGTTTCAGCGGACTTGTCATAGATAGGGATGTCCACAGCAAATTTCAGTCACATGTAGAATGTAAGTCTCTTCGATAAGCTTTGCGCTGTGTGGCGGTGGACTACAGAATTGTTTCTGAGGTAACACAAAACCAGATTACAAAGACTAGGTCTTTTCCACCAGAAAACAAAACAAAACAAGATTTTAGCATAAAAATAAGTAATGTATGTCAGATGTGCCAAACTATAAACACAGCCAAGTGCTGAATACTTTAATTTTACCACAAGGTTTGTTCAGGAGGATCCCCGTCCTCTTGCCTGGGACTGACCTTGGAAAATTCACCTCAGTACAAAATTAAAGTACCTTATCTTAGCACAGGAGAGCTGATGTGTTGTTTTCTCCGAGGTTAAAGAATATAAATTAGTTAAACTTTTAGCAGCAAAGAAAAGTACAAATCAATAGAGTCATCTCCAGTAGGGTATCTCTGCAAATCCATGTTACCTATGTTCTTCCATGTATTCGCTATTGCATTAGAACATGGTTAGTAACCATGGTACAGACACAACATTGCGTTAGTGTGGCTGCTGGTGGCTTTATGCAGGACCCGTCCTGAGAATGGTATAGTATAACATAAGGAGATGTGAATTTAAACAGACGTGGAGGTTGGTGTAGCAAGTACCCTGGGCAGCTGTACGAATAGCCAGTGAGGTGCTGTCTTACATCCTCTTTATACAAGTAAAAGGCCAAGGGGAAACCCACTTATCATGGCACAAAATTGGTACAGCTTATTTTGCACATTTGCACTGGTGTATATTACATAGGTAGAGCACTTTTCTTGCTTATACAGGCCCTCCCTGTCTTAAGAGGGGTTGCTGGGAAGGCTCTTCTGACAATTTTTTTCCTGGCATGGATTTGGTCCTAACTTTGCATCAGAGCAAACTTCCATGTGTACACTTCTATAATAGAGTAAGAATATTGTTTGGTTTGTTTTTTTTTTTCATTTATCTTGAATATATTACTAACAGGTTGAAAATGAAAAAAATTCTCCTATACCAAGAAGGTACCTAACATGGAGAGGGACTACAGTAACTATACTGGCTTCAAAGCTAATTAAATTTACCTCAGTGCAGCTTTCCCCCGAAGACAAACCCAGAAGTGCCAACCCCATCAATCATTGCCTCACTCACCTCCCTGACCTATCTTTAAAACTAGAAAAAAAGCTGATCAGCTCCTCTCCATTTCAATTTTGTGCTCCCCAGCCTGAAGATCTTTTTAAGTCCTAGCTTCTGGCATGATGCCTTCCAGTAACTGGTCAGATTCAGCAGTGGCAGCTGCTAGCAGAAAATCCTCCTATTCAAGAGATGACCTTATGTGCTCCAAATGCTGCTTTCTCATTCTGCCTAAATCATTTCTCCATGTTCATTGTTTGCACTAACACCACAGTGCAGATAGATGGATTGCAAATGCTCTGGAGCAAAAGTTATAATTTAAAAGGTAAGAGATTTTATATTTTAAATTCAAAATTATGGTGAGACAGTCTTTCTACTAAAACAAATTAACAACATTTCACACATAGCATCCAGATTTTATTTTGAAGTCAGTGACACACAATCCACACTGATTCCCTTATGAAAGATCCACTGTAAAATCCTGTAGTGCCTTCTGGATAATTTTAGTGATTCTTTCCCATGCAAATCTCTTATTTTCCAATGCAAATATTGCATAAGGGTAGCACAGTACTTTTAAACACGAACAAGACATAAACCAATTTCATTCAGATTATGTTTGTGTCATAAATAAGGCTCTGTATCCACTCAGTTCAAATCGGCCTCCTTAAGCAGGCTTGCACACGTTAAATCCTGTCTATGACCTCAGGGAGCCTCTTCTAAATGCGAGACTCTTGCATGTCAAGAGAGGAGCTTGGAAAATAACACTGAACTGTGCTAAGGTTAAATCTATTTGGGTTCATTACATCTATGAGCGGACTGCCTTTGTAAATAACACTTATTTACATGTATTTTAAGAACTGTTAGTTTTGCATATAGAAAACAGAATCACGAGAATACGAAAAACTCATTCAACTTTAGGTCGCCCATGGTAACCCCCAAAAAAGAGCTGGTTACAACCCTTTCCCATTTTACAGAAAATACAGAGTCAGTGCTTGCCTACTAAACACACTACATTTCTTCCATCCCCTTTTTTTCACACCATTCTTTTTTGGGTTTTCTGCTCATCGTACTAGCTTGAGTAAATCTTACATATGCAATTCTCTCTGTGTGCTATGTCTGAAATGAGTAGTATCATTGAGTGACAAGCCAGTATCCAAGCACATTTTGATGATTTTTTTTTCTGAAAAAAACTTCGAGAATTTTCCAGCATCGTGAAGTATGGGAAAGTTAAAAAAAGGTTACATAAAAAAAAGGTTACATAAAGGCAAGTTGTTTTAAACAAAATTCTTCAGAGAGTTTTCATCATTAAGCATACCTGTAAGGTAATAGTTTTTCTAGATGCTAACCTGGTTTTGCTCCTGTTTGAAAAGGTTCTGTTCTGTCAGCTATTTAATTTTTAAGTACAGGGTTTTTTCCTACTTTAGGCTTTGCTTAGCACCCAATAAAGTGCTATAGCTAGAAAACTTCTGCAGATGTGCTGCCACAATTAAGGGATTTGACTCATGCTAACACAGGACTCTGACTCAGGAGCAAGAATGGCTTATGCTGGCATGGCTGTAATGTTCTGTGCTCACAGTCATCTATTTTGGTCTAGCTTTCTCCCCTCTTCTGGGTTTACTCACTCCACTGAAAGATGGACTAAGCTTTTTTGGGAAGCAGCCATAACCCCAAAGTTTTTATGCCTGTCAAAATAAACCAGCACTTATATGTGGTTCTTTAATTCATAACTTCATTCATAACTTAGTCACTCCGCAGTAAAGGTGGGAATGGAGAACTGCGCCTGTCTTGCCCTATGTTCGTTACTCTTGCCCCTCAGTCTAAGACCTTAACTTGTGGTCTTAAAGGTCTGTCTGTGGTGTCTGAAATTACTGCCACCCATAACCACATATTGGCAGGTTATGTTAACCAAGCCAATTTTACCTAAGAAAGATTAAAGGAGGTAATGGGGGAAAACAGAGAGGTGCCTCTCCTGAGAGGATACTGAGGATCTAGGAGATTAAAACATTATCAGAGTGTGCTGCTGTTTGCAAAACAAAGTCCATTATAAACAGTGTCATGACCTGTGCAACAACTGCTCAGCCAGAAAAACACCTCCCAGACAGGAGTTAGGTGGATCAAATACAAGTCCACATGCTACCATGTCAGTCCAAAGCCTGACAGTTTATTTTAAATTCACCTGTATCAAAAAGTTATGCTGAGCTCACTGACTGCTGTAAATTGGCTGAGAATCATTCACATGTTCTTCACTACCATTCTCCTGAGGCATCTGTAATCTCAGTCAGTGCAAAAAGGAGGGGCGGACCAAAAGATAGTTACAGATGGCAATCTCTTTAAACACTACAGTTCACTTGTCAACCTTCTAAATTTTCAATGGCAAGAAGAGGATCAAATGGATAAGACTGTGTAGAGGTCCTAAATTGCATTGCCCAGTTAGTGTGCAAGCTTCACCCTCTCTTTTGCTAGAGAGTGGATCTTGTATGGAGGACATACTTACACTGATGCAGATAAAAGTCTGAATCATTTTGGCCTAAAGGCTGACACCCACTGAAACAATGGAAGAACATTTTTTGCCACATTTAATAAGTATAAGGCTTGGTTCTAAGTGTAGTCTTAGACAAGTCAGAATATATTTGCACAGTCCAGGATTAAGAGTAAGTTGTCAACTTGGGTAACACTGCTTACTGGGAAAGGTAATATATGAACAGGGTGAATTAAATTGTCAGGCTAGATGAACTAGACAACAACATCTAGAAAATGTCAATTTAAATTTTGTTCTGTGCTGGTTTTCCTCAACTTACTAAGCAACAGACCTTTTACACTACCGGTCTTCTTAGGAGAACATACCAACCTTCTCAGGAACAGGATTCATTAGAGCTATTGTGCTGATAAGGCCCTGCAAGAGAGACAGAAGAGGTAAGAAAGAACATGATCACGGGATTTGTTTGCCACATGAAATTCTGGAGACCAAGCCTCAGGCTCTCTAATGCTAACTTCATCTTTAGAAGAGAGTTAAACAAAAGGCTATTTTCCTCATGAACAATGCAAGTGAATGGCATAAAGGTGCCTTAAAGCAGGGTGCCACTGGGAAACCTGTGGTGACTCATGCTGGAGCAATTTAAACAGGTAGTGCCTCCAGCCTTCTGAGCCTCTCTGTGGAAGTTACCATGCCTACAGCAAAAACAGTGTGTTTGCTTCCCAGCCACACCACCCCAAAGTCCAGTACATTAGGTTTAACTGGGATTGATGGCCATTTATGGTAGTATGACAAGCTTGAGGCTGTGGCAGCTGAAGAGCATAAGCAGTTCCTGTTCTCTCAGGCTTACAAAGGGGAAGCA
Source organism: Chloroceryle amazona (assembly GCA_027560015.1). NCBI lineage: Eukaryota > Metazoa > Chordata > Aves > Coraciiformes > Cerylidae > Chloroceryle > Chloroceryle amazona. The sequence continues at coordinate 28,523 of JANHFX010004750.1, read as the reverse complement.
GTTTCCTCCAGAAGAGCAGAGCAGCCAGCAGGAGCAATACACTATTCAAAGTTACCCCAGCCATGCTTTTTTAAAAGCATTCTTCCATTTGCTGCTATTTTGCATTTTCAGGTGATACACTTTTTCCAAGTGATACCGTGTAAACACAGCTACTGCAATGTCAGTCGGTGCAGCTATAGCCAAGCCAGGATGTGGGTCTGGTACTCTGCTCTCTGTGTAACCATAGCAATGTGAAGCTGTGTGTCTGAGACAGAGTGGAATATGTGTTAATATCTTCTTCCCAAGGAGTCAGTTGATACAACACAAAGTATATCAAGCCTCATGTCCATTGCACAATGTGTTTTGACTGGGACACACTGGGGAAATTATTACTGCTATGAAAAAAAGGTTTCTGTAGACCATACAAGGTTACTTTGTTGGCTAGATAGTGGCCACCTCTAAACTGATGTATTCTACATGTTTCAGGGGGTTTCTCCCTTATTCCCCCCACCCAGTTCATTGGGTAGGAACATCATATATTTCTTATGATCACATTTAGGAGAGGGGAAAATTTCTGTGAAGCTTGGGGTCCTTACCAGGCATTACATTCAAGAAATCAGTGGCAGTGTTCTTTAAAACACCTTTTAAACTTCCATTTATTATTATTATTTTCATTTTCATTCAAACTGTTCTAGTTTCCTTTTCTAATCTCCCAGTCTCTCTCCCTTATTCCCTTTCTCTTCCCCCTTGGGGAGGGAAGGGGCTTAACAGAGACCGTCTGTTACAGGTCTAAGAGGCTGCCCTGACTCTAAACCATGACACAGTCAGAAAAAACAAAATGGGATTCAGGCTGAATTTTATTCATATGTGATGGCTTTATGCTGATTGCCAGCAATTAACTTATACAGTTAACAAATGTTAAACTACTTTCAGATCAATATCGAGTTCCTAATTATATTGGTAATTCTTCCATCTAGTGTATCTGGTGCCAAGAGAGTACTTATTTAGCATTAAGAGATCAGAATTTCATGACAGGAGTGTCCAAGTTAGGTGTTAGGCTTGTCCTTTTAGCCCTGAATAAGGCTGGCCAAAATATATTAAATCAATAATATATTGCTCAAAGGTACCATTATTTCACAAGGAAAATGTTTAAATAGGTTTTAATTACTATTTTACTCTCTGAACACTGTTCAGATTCTCATCTATTAGTCATTGTTGTGCTTAATACTGTTCTGTGGCATAGAAACTTTTATAACATATAGTCTACTTGAGTACATGTGTTTGAGTTAATTTTCCTCACCGTTAAAAACTGTCAGTCTAGACATGGGAACAGAGAACCTGCCCATGTCTTCTCATCAGGATGCTCTGCCGTCACACCTCATCACAGTTCTGAGGTAATCCTGTCACCCATTTCACACGGGCATGCTTCTTCAAAGCAGTTTATGTTATAAATCCGGCTTACCCTATGAGACTATTGTCCCAGAGACTTATTTTTCCAATGGTCCTGTTAATTGTTTGTTTTCATGAAATGGCAAATTGCAGCACAGTACCATTTCACTGGGAAACCTTGCAATATTCATGTTTTCTATAATAAGCACACTGAATTCTAGTTACAAGAGAAATTGTCCAGAGGAGAGCTACCAGGCTCATGAGGGCTTTAGAGAACACGTTGTATGAGGAGAGGCTGAGGGAGCTGGGTATGTTTAGTTTGGAGAAGAGGAGGCTGAGGGGGGACCACATTGTCCCTTACAGCTACCTGAAAGCAGGTTGTAGAGAGGTGGGTGTTGGCCTCTGCTTCTTAGTAACTACTGACAGAACCAGAGGAAATGGTCTGAAGTTGCAGCAGGGGAGGTTTAGATTGGATATTAGGAAGAAATTCTTTACTGAAAGAGTGGTGAGGCACTGGAACAGCCTGCCCAGGGATGTGGTTGAGTCACCATCCCTGGAGGTGTTTAAGAAATGGGTAGACCTGGTGCTTCAGGACATGCTTTAGTGGCAGGCATCTAGGGTATTATTTTGTGTATTGTGTGTTTTGTGTTTTTGAAGTCATGTTTGATCAGGGTATTTAGGTATTTATCTGTTTGGGTTTTTTTTAGGTATATTTTTTGTTATGAGTATGATTGGACTCGGTGATCTAGGAGGTCCTTTCCAACCATGAATATTCTGCGATTCTGTGAAACTTAGGTGAAGTTTAGTTAGAAAAGGATTGTAGCAATTGCAAGACCTAAATTTCTTAACTCAAATTGAAAGATAATGCATTCATTAACAACTTTATTTTTTTTTATTGTTATTCCTATGTAATAAAGTTAAACAACTTGTGAGTTTTTCAAAAGAATGCACTCCATCCAGCTTGCATCACATTACCTATGTCGAAAACCAATGCAAATGAGGTGTAGCATATATTGATAGCGGTCTTCTCTTTCCTATATGAGACTGAATTTTTCATTGGTAAACCATAATACTCGTGGATCACTGATGGCATAATGGAGAATTACATTTCAAATTGACTTTAAAATTACCTATTTCCCTTGCACTTTCAATCATCTAATAACTAAACACTTAAATCTTCAAGTGATCATTTGTATTTCATTGTCCTTCCTTTTTAGTAATAGGTAAGAAATACTTAGAAGGCTATCTCCTTTGTAGTTCCTTCCATTTTTAAATAATACCTATTATTATGTGTGTAATCAGAAGTAGAGTGGGATCATTTTAAATATAGAAAATTAAAATTAAATTGTATTTTATTTTGTAACTTGTATTATAAATATAAGTGTATATTTTGTAGGTTATTTTTGTCATATTAACTATACAGAATGCTACTGTGAACTAAGTGATAAATGTAATGTGTATCTTAAATATATTAAAAAAATCTTTTTGAGTGACAAAGCAAGGGTTAGTTGCAATTTCACATTTATGAAATGGAAACATTTTGTTGAAAACATGTTCTAGTTTCAAAATGAATGCAAAATGGTATTTTTATATAATTAGCATACATACTTACAAAGGTTCAGATAAAATTAGAATTCAGTCAAGAAGAAAAACTACTTAACATGCACAAAAAGGGACCCACAATTAGAGACTGGAAGGGGGTTAGGCACAATAGTGGGAATAGATATTTCAAAATGTCATTCAGCAATCTACTTTGGAATAATATTAGTTGTACGCTGATTCTGCTGTTTAGATTAGATATTAGGAACTCAGAACATACTTTCGCTCAAAATAAGTACAGATTTCTTGAAGTCTTCAACATATCATCCCTAACATTTTAGCTCATTAAGTAAAAAGTTATGCAGATTTACACGGACTAGTTTGAAACAGAGGAAAACAGAAAATGGGCGTGGGGGAGCAGAGAAAGCAAGTTAAATGAACCCATTGTAGAAATTTCAAACCTTTTCAGAAGAGAAAAAAAAGAAGTTTAATTAACTTATTCTTAGCTTGAAGTTTTATGTAGATATTTCCTCAAGGCTTTCAGAGAAGAAGACTTGAGGAGAAGAAAGAAAGACACTGGAATATCTGGAAAATACAGCAGAAAGGACAGTATATGTGGCATGAATGGCTGTGGAAAACTGGCAGATAGTGACAGAAGAGTCAATTGAGAAGAGCAAAGTTCAGCATAAAAGAAATCGGTATTAATGCCCTGAAGCATGGAGAAAAATGTCTACACACTAAACAAAATTGTTTACTTTTTTATATTTATAGCTGCTGCATCATGAATTTCAGTTACAGTTAGCTGCATAAGACAACATTTCTCTTCAATCTAGACCTTGCCAGTAAATGAAAATACCTTATTTTCAAAACAACCTTTCAGAAAGAATTAGGGCTGATGAGTAATTATAGCATTATTAAAATTAATCTAATCAAATGTACTCCTTCAGTCTAATAGTCATTTAATTCATTGTTACAGTCTCAAAAGCTGGAATAAAAAATGAACTGACCAAAACCACATTTAAGAAAGGCAAGTTTAAAAAAACCCACCAAAATTATAGATTTCCAAGCTTCGCCTCATGTTCACAAGTAGTAATCAAGTTACTTGCTTATTGATGGCAAGTGGGGTGACTGACCATTAACCTTCCTGGTTATATCAGACATTGAAAACACCATGAATCCTAAGTAATATCATCAGGTACCAATATCTGAGATCTGTTTAGTTTCTTGCATCCATTCCACATTAAACTATTCCACAGCCACAGATACCTGGTCAAGAAGTTGTTCTGGACAGAGGTGGTCCTTCCTCAACTCATTACTTTTGCCTTTACCTGTAGCTTATCATAGAAGTATCTCTGGGAGTTTGCACTATCCAGACTGATTGACAGAAGTTAAAGAGCACTCATACAAGTCCTTCTGGAGACAGTGTTAGGATGGTGACAAGTCAGGGCCCTGCTGGCTCTAGCACAGTAAATTTATCTGTAAGTTATCTGTTTATAGACTGATGTTTGCATTTTGCATATGGGATCAACTTAATAAATTAGCCAAGTAGATAATACAAGTAGATAATGGCAGAAGGAAGGATTGTACGGAATCCTTCATCTTCATTTTTGCACACCTGAGAACAGATGAGAATGGAGAGACTGACATCATATGTTTTGGACACTGAACGGGTAGGACATTCCTCACAGACGTTTAGAAAGATATGAAAGAAATTCCAGCATTTAGAAAGTGTTTCTTCAACAGACTGTCTGATGTGGTTGGGCACACTGGGGTATGGAGAGATGTTCACAAAAGAACACATGGACTTAAGATTTTTTTTACTTTCTAGCTGCTTAGTATCACCTCTCCAGAAGATATCACTTCCGTGTCAGAACATACCGAGTGTTCTTCATCCACTTCAGTGCAAAGCCATTTAAACTACAGTAAGTAATTTTTCACCGAAGCAAACGAGACTTATTCATGTAGCAGTTCTAACATTGCTGAATGCTAAGCTCCAGTAAAACTTCTTGACAACTGAAAACGGCAAGTTTTTAACAACAGTCCATTGAAATCCAGTACTGGTTATCCTGTTCACAAACAATCACTTCCTGCAGGTCACTGCAAAAGTCTAAAAACCATCAATGTCTTAGCAATAGCTAAACATAGGAAACGTACATCTTTGGCAGTTCTACCTCTACTATTAATGATACTAGAGGTGACAACTGGAAGCCAACATGCCTTTTATTAAGGTGGCTTCTAAAACCATAATGAACATTGAGCAGCAAGAAGTTATCTTTGATACTGTCTCCTTTGGTCACCTCTTATTTATTGATTTGTTTTCAGCACTGATTATAGGATGCAGTAGGGTAAGCAGGTGGCAAAGTATTTGCCTGATGAGGGATACAAGAAACCCAACTGTTCAGTGAATGAATAAAACAAATGAAAGGCCAGCATAAAATTGCTATCTTGAGTTGTTAGAAAATAAAATGCAGAACTTCACCTACCATGAAAATTTTATAGAATGAATATTAATGTCATGAAGAGAAGTAGGCTGGATTTGCATTATGTATTTGACTTGTCCCTGGAGTGCAGAGACTGACACAGACTTGTGACTGCATTAACTATAGCCAAATTTTAATTGAAGATGATTGATTGTGGAGCATTTTGTTAATTAACCTCTTTATTCTGTATTTTTCCTACAGAATCTGAAATGTCCTTTCAAAGTAAGTTTTCTAACTTAACCATCAAAAAATATGGACATGATTTTCATTCACAAAAGATAACTTGTCATAGCAATCCAGGAAAAGAAAATAACAAACGGTAAACAAATATAATACAAACAGATTTGTGTTCAGAAATGGTTTCATGAAAAACAAAAAAATATGCAAATCTGGGCTAGTTACTTGTCAGTTCAAAGCTAGAAGTCCAGTCCTCAGGAACTCATAAGGGACTAATCCTCATAATACAGAGGTAAGCTCTCAGAGCTCCATTTTAATAACAAAAAGACAATAAATTATTGTTAAAAAAAATTAATGCCCATAATAATATATTTCCCCCTCTATCTAAATGCAGCCAAGCTTTATTTCCTTCAAGCTTTTATTTCTCCCCTTTATCTTTGATTTAAAATTAAATACATGTTCAACCACAAAATAAAATTTCTTTACCAGTTTTGCATTATTTGCGAAGAGATTTGTGCAATATATGTGATATCTCATCCTGGCATTATACAAAGGTCAGATTTGTGATATGAATGATTAAAATAGTTTGACCAGGATAAGAAAGGGTGTGCATTTCCTAATGCAAAACAGCCTCTTCCTAAATCAGGTTAAATCAGGTACCTTTCTCAAATAGTCACATGTATTGTGAAGGAACCTTGTACATACAGTGACACAGAGGGAGGGTTCCTTCCCCAGTCAATACCAGTCACCACAAGCAGCTGTTCTACATCTAATCAGGCATCACTCTATCACTCTCCAACTGCCTCACAAATGGCATCTTTGAAGCATCTTGTCAGTGACAGTCTAATACAAATTTCAGCACCTTTACTTTACAGTGCAGAACAGATCATGATTCACAGAAAACTAGAAGGAAAACAAGGCAGTTAAAATGATTTACTCGTTTTGGGATGGCACACTGTACCATTCAGATTGAGATTTAGGGCGGGATTAATGTAAACACTGAAGTCATCTCAGTCCTGGAAGACTGAACCAAATTGTTTCTCTGCACTCCCTCAGTGTCTGTCCAGGAAAAGAGTTAGACACTACCAGACAGGGATCACCCCATCCTAACACAGAGGAGAGTGTCAGAGGTAGTGTGATGAATTGCTTTCTAAGGTACCTATCTCTTTTCACAGACTACAGGGGAAGCGCAGACTAGACATCTTATTTTATAGGCTAAAATTAGGTAAGATTAAGGCTGCCCAGCTGCTCCAAAGTCAGCCAGCATTTATTTTCCTTTTACATACTTCATGGGAGGTGCAGATAGCAGGATCAGGAAAGGATGAACAGAGCTCAGTGAGTGGGTAGTTGTTCAATATTTCTTTTTAGACTCATCTCTCAATGAGTGCCCTATCCATTATTTACTACACACCATCTGAATGCTGCACTGAATAGAGAATCACTCATTTTCTCATGGGCTTTTCCACGGTACTCTCACTGTAGTACTCTATTTCTCTGCAAATAGTAATGAATTTATCTTCCCAACACTCTGATGGTATTATTATGTCCCTCTTACATGTTGTGAGTGGAAACACTGAAAAAAAGGTAGACAGTCCTCTAATATTGTTTCCCTCATGTAACATACTTTCCAGCTGGATTTTTCAGACTGCTTAGAAATTTTAGGCCTTCATAAGTTCAAAGTACAGTTCCTGTTCAATTTTTCTGCAATTATTAGTGCTTAGCATTCAGTTGAGTAGTCTCTAGGTGGTTTGAGATGGATACCTAGAAAAATGGAGGAAAAACAGGGTCCCAAATGTCACTGCCATATTCATGACACACTTTCCAACATTTGCAACAAAAAAGATTCAGGCCTTTTTCACGGTTCAGCTTTGACTCATTCCCTGTCTGAATGCACTGCCTGCATTTCCCCTCCTGGCCAGGAGATCCATGGCTTTTTTGGGCTGCTCACTGCTTCATATATTCTCAGACATAAACAGCTACAATCCAAGGCATGTTGCAGGGCCCCTGACGATGTGAACGAGCTCTGTAAGACCATGCCTAGACAGAGTGTTGGGTGACAGTGTACTGAGGACAGAGAGGGCCCACTGACAACTTAAATAAGGAGATCCATAAACCAAACTTGAGCATTTTTACCCCCGATCATTGACATTGATGGCTATTCTTTCCCTAAAAGAAATTCACAGGGGTAATTATGTCCTGGGCCACTGGGGTATCACAGATCTAAAAGGACAATGTGCATCATGGCACGGACACCCATCCTGCTTGAGTGCATGTGCAGTGCAAGTGTAAACCTCTCAGTGCTGCTTGGTTTCAGTAGCAGGAGTTGGTCCTTGATCCTCTTATTTAGCAGAAAAACTCCTCCAGGGCTGTTCAGTGGAGTGGGCCCCGCTGTAAGACAGAATGATCTGCCAATATTTGGCAGAAGGGTGTGACTCTCCTCTTCCCGCAGCCCTGCCTGCACAGTGTCAGGCTTGAAATAAAGGCATTGAACAGTACATGCTTTTCTAATACTTTGTTATGAAAACATTGATAGTAGTGTTGTAGCTGGGAAGGGCTAAAAACACAAGAGCAGAAGGGTTTGCAGGTAGAAATTATATTTTTTACTAATTATGAAATAATTAAAAATAATCTCGCTCTGTAAATCATGTTTCTATTTAAAAAACAAGCTTTTTTTTCTTTGTTAAACAGCCCTGACCCCTAAAAAAATAGCAAAAGAAAGCCCTCCTTTTTTTTTTTTTTTCTGGAAGAATTGCTGCCAGAAAAATGTGTTTGCCAATGCTGCGACCTCTCCAGGCTGTGTGGCAAGGGTACACCAACTGGATGTGTTAGCTGAATAAGTTGTATTATTTCAGTGAATTTCAATTGCTCTCTTAAAATAAATCAGACTGTTGCACTTAAGAATAAAAGAAAAAAAATACAGGAAAAATTTAAAATAAAAGTCATCAATACCATGGCCTGATTTTAATTTAATCAAAGATAAATCAAGATAAGTATAAACAGTGTTTGTAAAATCAGTGTAAGCCTTGGCTTGCAAATTGATATAAAAATTTAATAGGATATTCAGTATTGCCAAGCGGTGGATTTCCAAAGTTAAATATGGGATTAATCAGAGTCCATTAATCTTCATTTTCCATCTGACCAAATATAAAGAAATTTTATTTTATCAGCCTCATTGATCATTTTTACCATTTACATTTTTTAGTTTGCACAAACCACTAGTGTATTGCTACATTCATGCTTTTAATGGGAAAATTTTCTGTAGGAAATTGGGCAAAAAAATAGATTTGACATTGCACTGCTTCTGCCTTCACAAGTCCTTCTTTATCTCCACATCCATTAGCCAGCTGTTTGCAATATGGATTTATTTCAGTCTGCTTCTTGCACCATCAAGGTCTTCAAATGAGGTTCTGCCCCTGTACATGAAAAGACTTCTTAATTCATAGTTTCACATTATACAGAGATTAACAGTAGGAGGTTATTAGTGCAAGGTTATTAAGAGCATGTTTAATATTATTTGAACGATAGCAGAATCCCATGGAATCCCATTTTGGTGTAACTTTATTAGCAACAGAAGTATTCAGCTAATTCCATGCTTTTTCCTAGAATGACCAATAATAAATTACTGCAAATCAGTATGCATTTTAAGCTCCTTTTCAGCTAGCAGTCGAAAATTTTGTGGTCTATTAGAGGCTGCGGTTGCTCAGTGTAAGCACTGAGAAATGAATGTACTTTACCAATGGCAAAGCTAATAATAGTGTTACTATTATTTCACAGAAATTTCTTTCTGGCTTACATATAATCATTGCAGATACATTTGGAATTTGAGTTCAACCCTAGCATTCAGGCGGCTAAACTCTGATGAGAGCCAGATCACATCACGTTTCACCAGTGTAATCCAGGGAGGAGGAGAAGGGGGGAAGTACAGAGGCTTTATCAACTAATTTGGTTTGTAAGGTGCTAGAGGTGATCATTTCTGGATCTAACTGGGGTTTACAGTGAGCCACTCTGAGCCTTGTTACTAATCTTCATCAGAACGTCTTTACCCCCTGAGCTCAGCTGACATCAGGCATAGCCCAGGAGCGTGTTTCCCCCTGCCCTGCCACAGGCACTCATATGGATACTACCCTGACCAGAACTGTGACTAGGAAACCTTCTCAAGATCCCTCACAACACCTGTGCTGGAGGATGATTCTGCCATCAAACCACATGTCAGGTGTAAACAAACTGCTGTGGCTGTTTATAAAGTAATTGTAAGTCTAAGCTCTTAATCAGCACCTACGCTGAAAACACCATAGATTTAGAGGAGTCAGCTAACATCAAGGGCATACACCTACATATACCAACTTCTTCTCCAAAGTCCAGGTAATACCTTACCCATGAAGTTTCATAATCTCACAGTTGGTCTCAATTCTTACAGCTTTGTGATTTGCTTGAAAATTTCTTGCAAAAACAACCTAGGTGTGCAAGTATGTGCTTATTTAAAAACATTTGTTCGTTTGCCACTAGAAAAATGAAAGGTTGATTTGCTGTTGAAAGATAGACTTATTTTAATTTTGTAAACAAACTACGCTTAACCCTCAGAGCCTTGTCTTAACAGCACTTTATTTGTTTATTTAAATTCCCTGCTGTTGCACGACATCTGCAGCATATCCTGCGGGATGCTCATATAGATGAGTCCCTGGCAGCTATCAGTGCTTTTTAATCTTCATATCATCCAGCCCTATTCAAACAAGGACTGTAGTGTAGATGCAGACTTCATTTTCTCTTGTGGCAAAACCAATTTAGGAGATTTCCACACTTTTTCACCCCAGTTACTCATTCCCTCCCTTGTACAACAATTTATCACCTCCTTAGCCATGCCCATGTTGCAGGACTAAGCATGTTCAGTGCCGTGCTTCGAATTAGATTAGTGAAATAATATGAGTTGAAAAGACATATTTTTTTCAGGAGTATTTTTCTTAGCTTAGAACATTTTGTCGATCCTTTTGAATAAAGTCTTATCAATGACTCTGCTCACAGAATTGAGGAGATAAATATCAGTAAGGGAGTGGAAGCCAGCAGCTAGAGAGGAAGACATTGTCAGAGGGAAAATTGTTCATGGACCACCATCCTTAGTTGCTGTATGTTTTAGATCCTTCTCTGGAGAATGAGAACTCCTATTTTCTGTAATATAGAAACCCTGCAGTGCAAAGAAATCTTGAAAACAAATATAGACATAACTATGAAATCCAGAGATACCACAGAGCTCTGAAAATCCACAGAATACTTTGGAATTTTTATTTGGACACAAAAAAATTCTATTTGCTTCCTAATTTTATTTATTGCCTATTCATCTTTCTGCCTGGCTCCTGAATTTACAGCTCTGTAACAGCTAACTTTGCACTTTCCATTTGAAAAACTATTTTTCTGATTCAGAAAAAGGGGTTGCTCCTCTACCACACACAACTTTTTGTTGCCTGCCTTCTTTTTAGCATAAGAGTGTGAAATAATTGACACTGAGCGGACAAAAGCTTGACTGTGTAACCTGTGTCATTTGTGAAATGCACAGTATTTGTGCACACAGTGCATAGGAATAGCCAAAAAGAAATTGTTCAGTCCCTGGCTGAGATCCCAAAAAGCAATGAAAATCCTGAAGGCACCTCACCTTTAGGTGAGCAACAGGTATGTAGGGCATACCTATCCAGCTGGAGTTGTAATATTTTTAGACTCACCTTGAAGTATGGATAGCTTTGGTAGTTACTTTTCAAAGAAATATCTGGGTAGTTCAGAGTAAACTAGTGCACTTTATGCTCACGGTCTCTGAGGAAGAGCAGAAGTTCAGCAAAATTATTGAAGGAAATGGTGAAAAATAGAGACTATTTCAGGCAATGCATCACATGAGCAGAAATAAAAAGGCAAGGCCAAGGACATGCCAGACTGAAATGTCAGCCCAAGGGTGATGTTCAATCCCAGTGAGGGCAGCAAGGGCCAGACACAGCCTGGGATGGGTGGTCAGTGCTGTGGGGATGGGGGACAGGATGATGCCAGGCTGGAACATGGGCCCACAGGTGGACCTGGCTTGATGGAGCCCATGGCCAGGCAGGCCAGAGCTATGGGAATCTGGACACTGACCCTGCTGCTGCTGCATTGCTGGGGCAGGGGCTGATGGCCCTGGGGGGCTGACATGGGATACTGGGCTGTTGGCAGGGCGAGGGGAGCCCGGGGTTGGACAGGGCTCAGTGCCCTCAGCATCATGACAGGCAGAGAGTCAGGTCAATGAGTGATGGGGTGAGGGAGGATCACATGGTAAGATAAATCTGCCAGAACTCATTTGCCATGGGTTAGGTGAGAAATTACAATGAAAAAAACACCCCCTACCAGATTTAACATTGTGCTGAATGCAATTTGTTATGCTATTTATAGAAAGAAAACATACTTTACACCTCTAAGACATTGAAAAACAATAATAAAATTGCTGCAACCAGTAAACACACCACAATGAAAACAGAAATGTGAAGTAAAATTTTAAGGCCTCATCCTGCCCTATATGAGAGAGGAGTCTGGTCTACTCTTAAAAAAACATCACAGGAAAGATCTTAGAGACAAAAGTTCTTGTAAACGTGTTTTCATTCAAGCCTGCCTGATCCTGCCTCCTGCCTGCTCTGGCTACATTTCTGATTAGAACAGGGCTTGATATGCACATCTCTTGCTGCTTACAGTTCGCTCTTACTTCATGGGGCTATTAGCACCCAAGAGGAAGACAAATCTTTTGGCCTATTCTGCTGTATTTTATGAATAGGTAAAGCTGTTTAAATTAAAAAAAAAAAAAAAAAAAAAAAAAAAAAAGAGTAAGTAGGGAGAAAAACAAGTGACTTTTTTCTTACCTTGAAAAAATAGTTTCTCATTTTTTCCTGGAAGATTTTGTGAAGGACTGAAAAGCTCTCTGAATCTTTCACAGCAGATGGACAGGCAGTGGGTTTCACAAGGTGTTCAAGCAGGCATGCCTGCCCCCATTTCCCTGCTGCCCATTCCCCACTCATCCCTCTTGCATCTCAGTCACTGTGTGGAAAAGGAGACTGAGGTACCACAGACAATTACTTGCGCTGTTACATCAGCTTGTCCCTAGCAAATGTGTCCAACTACAAACCTCCAAATGGGAGGGCTTGGCCCATAGAAGCACTGACATGAGGGAAGGATCTGTTGTGCCCATTATGCAGCTACCCGTCTTATTGTGCTTTCTTCTGAGTTTCCTTCATTTACATTCTGTAAGGAAAGAAAACATTATCTTGCTTTTCTCCATTATAAACTCTGCTGTACTTTGGAGGTGGTTATGAGAAGAAGCACTTGTTCTATGCTACAGGGTTTACTGTTTTATTTTGAATTTGAGGTAAGAATGGGTCTTCTACAATTCTCTTACTGCTGCTTTCTGGGAGTTTCTATTTTGTATGAGGCTGAATCACATCAAATGATTAAACCATGCTTTTTTCCCCAGTGACAGTTTCTAACTACTGCTTAACTATAAAATGGAATGAGGAATTAGATGGGCAGCAGAATGACAGAGTTCAACATAAACATTCAAAATGAAAAATAAACTCACCCGGGAGGGGAGGAGAAGGAAAACAACAACATATGCAACCCATTTTATAAATCAGGACAGTCTTGAACATTTCAGCTATTGCTTCATCTTGGCAGAAGTAAAGCCAGAAAAAGGCAGATTACTAGAACTCCCCAGCTTTAGGGTTTGTATGAAGACAGGTGATTTATTCCAGTGTCTTTCTCTACTGAGCTTTATGATCTGATATGCTGATGTATAATTATGTATAATGGTTCCATAGGTCTAATGCAAAAAGTCTTTCATTTCCAGGTATGACTTTCAAGCTGTCATTTCACAATATGCAGTCCCTAACCACTCATATCTGCCTCCCCACATTGTACCACCTCCACGGTTGTGTCAACAAAACTGTTTGTGGAACTACAGTCTAAACTGGATCACTGAACTGATTTGGATTAAAAATAACATATACTTTGGAGGAAACAGGGCATGGGAATGAGCAACTGGGGGCAGAAAAGGGCCAACAGAGATGGTGGGGAGGAGAAAGGATGGGAACTCATTAAACGAGTCTCACCGCTGGAGCTGAGCTATTGTGTAACACTGAATTCATACTCACCTTTTAGCTAGCACAGCCAAGCTTTTCACCTAGTATTAATCAAATTAGACACATTGAACTCTGATTCCCATTACATTTAATGCAAACAAGGGGACAAATTCCATGAAGAGCTTATGACCTGTCAGTCAAGACTACATCCATTCCATGTACTGTTCATACTATACCAGATGAGTCAGTAGCAAACAACGCTACTGCAGTAGTCTAACCCAAGCCTCATGAAAGGTCAGTGAAGGTACACCTTGCTAAATAAGCAAGACCAAGGAGTGAGTTCTAGTCCTGGTCTTAATCACCTGCACAGATTAGTTAACTCACTCCCCACCTCTGCACTGGCCTGTCACATCTTGCTTGTTCAGGGCTATTCTTATATAAAAGGACTAACCTGAAGCAGTGTGGGTACAGATCAGCAGAGACACATGGACTCCTATCCCTCTTTTGTTACACAATATTGTGAGACCTGACTGCCTGCCCTTTGCTTTCAGCAGGCTTTAGGTCAGGATGCAAAAACTACAATGCCTAAACAAGTTAATCATTCTCGATTTTCACACAAAGAGATGTAAGCAACACAAATACACTTGTAGCCTCTCTGTATATGTTGCTTAAAATAGATCTGGAACCAAAGGAATTCAGGGACTGAATTAGAAACTGACTCAATGAAAAGATGATTCCTTCTTGTAAGAAGTCACCATGATTACCCAGTGATCTGGAATAATAATTTAATGACATCAGTATGTCAAGTAAACAATTCCACAACCAAACACTGGAGTGACCCACATGTAATTCCCTTATTTATAGCACAAGTATCAACATCACATAAAATAGTAATTACATATACTAGCTCATTTGCCATAGGTTAATCAAATAGCTGCAAAAATAATTGCTAATATGTCATCAACCTGCATAATGCTTTTGTCATATCTTAAAATATTATTTAATGTATTTATGTCATCTTTCTCCTAGTGAACAGTCATTTCCCAGATGTCCTATCAATCCACATAAATAAAAAGCCTAAGTAATTTGCTAACTTGGAGCAGTGAGGATAGAGTTAGACTTCTGTTATCAAAACACCCTTGGGATTATGTCTGGAAGTGAAGTGACTCCGTTTAACAGGAAAAGATATGATCTTATGTACTCTTGTGAAGAAAATTAGCACCAACAAATTAGTGTTCCTTAATTTTATAGTCATTATTCTTTTATCAGCTGTTGACCCACAAATAGTTGTGATCGGCAGTCTAGCCTGTTCTGTGCTAGGATACAAGGAAGTACAATATCAAAGTTAACATATCAATGTCAGGTTTGATGGAGAAAAAGAAGTCAACGTTTATGATTTCTCTGAGTGTCAAGCCTGTGAATACTGTTGATAGAGTAGTGGGTAGCGTTTGTGGGAAGAGACATTCAAATGCTCTTACTTAATTCTGCTTAAGCAAAGGTTATTTTTCAACAAGGTTATGATTGTCATTGTCATAGGCCAATTAGTGCCCTGTGTCTTATCTTTTGCCAAAAGCACTGTGTAATTCTTCATGTACTGTGGCTCTTGTATGGAAGACTTGACAGTGAATCACACACACATATGCACACCCCAGATAATTAATCAGGCTTGAATTTACCAGGGGAGCTACGGGGAAAACAGGTTTTCTTCTAGAACAGGTTGCCATGGTGTGAGCTTTTGCCTCCTGTATCAGAGGCAGAGCAATGTGACTGTGCAACTCCTCCTTCTGATCATAGATGTCTTCAGCCTGTTAAAGAAAAATCATCACTTTTCTTGTATTCCTCCAGTGTCACCCACAAGCACCAGACTGGTAAATAACAAAGCCACAATTTGTAATACAAAATTCACACTGCATTCTTTTTCTTTTTTTTTTTTTCCCCAGAAGTTATTGCCACAATTTAATAGATGCAACTTATATAATTTCGAGGGAATGAATCTATACCCTTTGACTTGAAGAAGAGTTGCAGAAGGGAATAACAGACTTTGCCTACCTGCAAATGCCTCCATGTTTTTATAACATCTAATAAATAAAATTATAGTGGAAAAGAAGATCCAGTGAACAATAGCTTTGTATATGTGTTGCTTGAGGAGACAGAGAGTTCAAAGATTATGATTTAACTAACTCTTAGAAATGGTGGAAACAGAACAGGGTGATTTTCCAAATTCTGGAACAGGAAGATCTTCAGTATCTAGAGCAACAAGCAATTTCTGGCTCATGGCTTCACCCTACAAAGCATTTATCTGTCAGGATTATCAGTTCCATGTTCAAACTTAGAGCATAGTGCCATAAACACCCTTTCAGCAGAGCTGAGGGTCTGTGCTCAGCCACATGCCATAGTGTAGACTGGCAGGAAGAGGAGGGAGAAAGAGTATCTAAGCCAGTGTTCTCACTGTGCACTTTATGTCTTGAAACCTCATCTTGAATATGTGAATCATCAGATACTCAAATTAGGCAAATCAAAAGACTAGAAAACACAAGCTCTTCTAAAAAAATTTAATGACAGTTCAGACTAACCTGCCAAAGACTGACACAGCAAAATTCATTAGTCACTCAAAAAAAAATTTAAAAAAAATTTAAAAAAAAAAGAGAGGGAAGAAAAAAGAAAATATTTTATTTAGCTAGGAGATGTTTATCTAGTTCCTAAAGTCAAGGTATGCCAACCAAGGAGCACAGAAATTATTCTTTGTGGATTTTGGTCTGTCTTGGGCATGAAAATTTATTTTAATTAACTTTTCTGATGTACAGGTACCAGTTTCTTCTTGTAGGCATTGAAAAACTTGTTAGGAAAGTGGTGGGTTCCATAAATAAAACAAAGGAATTAAAACCTGTAAAATATTACTGGCAAGCCTGAGCAGATAGTTTTTAAAGCCATAGCTAAAATCATTGCAGACAGCAGCTCAAGTTACTGTGAAATAAATTAATTGTTTTCTGGAGATAGCTGGCAGAAATTATGTTCCCTTACACATGGAAAAATAAAGTGAAAACTATTTCTAAAATGCCTAGAAGCTCTGGGTTTTAGACAGTCTTCCAGCTACTTCATAACTAGTAAGATTTACAGAAAGCATAGGATGTCCTGTGCTTCTAATATTATAATTAGAAAAACAAAAAACAGCAAGACTGTCCACTTACCTGTATTTCCCTTCAAAATTTAGCTGTAAAGTAATACTACTTGTTAAGATTCAAAATAAAAGTTATGATTAAAAACTCCAGAACACTGAGTGGATATCACTATAACCCCTGTCCAGGTATCAGTGTAGAGCTCAACACAGTTTTATTAATAGTTAAGAATAGTGTTCTCAGTTTCCCCAGCATGAGTCATGAAGCTGAGTAGGCAATTATGTAAGACAGCTTTTGGTAAGTATGGAATGACATAAATTAGTTACAAAAACTTAGGACCATTTTATGAAATGCTATGTTGTTCACTCCCTACAGCTTCAGTAAGTATTAAGGATTGTCTGTATCTCAAAAATTAGGGCTTGTTTTGCTAAAAGTTATGTTGATAAATTTTATAGGTAGATTACTGTGTATTACTAAAATTTGTGAAAAGTAAATTGCTAGATACCAGTAAGGATCCATGAGAACAAAGGAAACAAGATGCTCAAGGACAGGATTCCTGGCTGGTGTAAATCAGAATCAGTTGCTAGATTTCAAATAATGTATATTAATCTGTATCTGCTGAAGACTCAATTCTGTAAGTACACAGATGCAGACAACAGTTCAGTGAATTTATTTTTCCCCTGAGGGTCTACATACAGAGTCCTGTTTATCTCATTCTCACTCATAACAACCTACATGTTCAAAACCTAGCCAATGTGATCAAGAGTGGAGAAAACAGTGTCATAAATTATCTAGAATCAGAGACCTGGAACTTTGGGAAAGGAATTTTTGTTCCCATATTTGGTTGCACTTGAGGACTTGCCTATGGAGAATATTTTTCCAGTCTTCAAGTAGGATCTTGGCAGGTTTTTTCTCAAAAGCAGTACTTTGTCTAGGATTCCCTGACAGTGGGGACATCATCACCACAGAGTGCAGAGAAGCCCTCAGAAACCAGACCACCGTGCTCACTTCCCCACGCACAGAATTGTCTTCTGAAAGGTACTAGACCAACGAAACTGTAAGTCCAGATAGAAAAGCAAGTAGACTTTCATTGTTTTTACAAATATTTCTGAAAGGAGATGAAGGCCGTGTATGTCACCAAAGACCAATTTCTCACCAGTAAACCCTGTAGAAGTATAGTGGCTGGTAGAAACAAGAACAGATTCATGTCTGAAATAGCTTGCAATACAGAGCAATGAGGAGGATAGGCTGAACTGTTAAGAAATTAATTTATTTCAAAGTATATGTTTCATACATAAGACCACTTCAGGAGTGGGTTAATAGAGTCAGCAACTTCAGTGGAGGAGAGAGAAAGCTAAATTGATCTGAAATATGAGGGCAAGTGCTTCCATTTTGTTCTCTCAAACTAGCATCTGGGAAATAAAAAAATGAGCATAAAGAGTCTGAGAACAGTGGTCCCACACTTTTTTTTTTAATTTTATGTATGTTCTTAACCCTTTAATTTTATTTGCAGACTTCCGCATGCCCTCTTATTATCAAGGTTCATGGCAAGCAGTTTAGATGATTCCAAGGACTGTATGTGGAGTACTTACTGCAGACTTTCATTACAGAGTCTGGAAATGGCATAGATTTTATCTGCTGCTGATTACCACCTACAAATATTTTATTTTACAGGGAGTTTATTGGACTAGTATCAATTGTCCTGAAATAAAATTGCAGTGATGGCTTAAGTTTAAAGTCTCAGATAATGTTTTACATGATAAGGATTATTTCTACAAGGAAGCCTAGAAATGTCTTTCTAGCTCCCTTTCCCTTGAAAGGAGCTACAAGTTTGTAGCTGAAATACTAGGAATTTTATTTGCTGTCTTTGGAGCTGAGCAGATACTTTAACACTATTGCTTATATTCTTAGTAATTTCAAATCTCTATTCACTCAATTATTCTTTAAAAAGTGTCTTAACTATCTACCAGATATGAGTTGATCAGATAAAGCTTTATCTCTCTTCTTGCTTCTTTGCTAAAAATGGACAAATACTGTTAAGAGATAAAGTGAATTCTAATGAACATTTCTATTCTGTGATATCAATATTTTACTTCATATTGGACAGAAAAACTAATTATACATCCTTAATTTAGTCATTCTGAGGCAGATGTTAGACAGGAAAAGTCCGTGGATTTGAGAAATGGCAAAACAAAATGTATCACTGAAATTCAGTTAAAGGGTACCCACATCACACCACACACAGGAGCTGGTAGGCGACGCTTTACATTCTGCATCTAGTTGCCTGGCATGTATCAACATCTTCAAGGTTATCCCTCATCACATGAGAGGCATCAGTTTCCACTGAGCGTGGAAGCTACTGTTACAGCAAGCTTAAATTCGGAATGGTTGTCCTCCCCCGTTTGTAATAGTGTTTAAAGCATTTGCGACTATCTCACAAGATCTTTCTGGTCTAAGGGCTTCTGCTATTTTACAGTCCAGGGTACAGAGTGTGCTGTGCTCTGGAATATCTACTATCTGTACTTCACATACAGCTGAGGCATGAATCATTCTATAGTAAGTCAATTCCTTATTACATTATAGATTGCTCCTTGTCTATACATTTCTTTCTACCCATGTTAGAATAGCTAAGTCTTTTTGTACACTACCTTTATTAAACCTAAACCCTGAAGATATATTGTCTCAGTTGATTTAGATATTTTATATTAAAATAACATAATAATAATAAAAATATTTATCTTTTCTGTAAGCTGAAACCCCCTCCCTTCCCCTAGAAATATCCAGATATTAAGAGACTTCTGAACACATAACAATCTTGAAAGACTTTTGCCATACAGTAAGAGAGTTTAAACTGAAACAACATCATCTTACAAAGTCATAAATTACTGAGTATCGCCATTCAAATCACACAGCCTATTTCTTAAGCTCCAACAAACAAGGTTTTTTGTTTGTTTGTTTGTTTTTAACTCAAAGATCTTTCCACTACTTAGTAATCATAATATATTCTATGTGATTTTGGGACATCCACTGAAGTGCAGGAAATACCACTATTTGAAAAAAACCAAATGATCCTATTTTCATGTCATGAGTAGAAGGAAGTCAATGGACTGCTTTACAATGGTGAGCCTACATCTGGTGACCAGTCACCAGTGGTGATACAACAGTGTTCCTCAGGGTTCAATTCTAGAACCAGTTCTGTTCAATATATTTATCAACGATCTGGATGCAGGAGATGACATTCCTGAGGGACAAGATGCCTTTCCGAGGGATATAGATAGATTGCACTTTTGGGCAATGATTAATGGGATGAAATTTAACAACTCCAAATTCTGGATCCTGCACTTAGGACAGAGCAACGCTGGGCCCAAGTATAAACTGGGAGCAGAGTGGCTAGAGAGCAGCCCTGAAGAAAGGGATCTGGGGGTACTGGTCAACAATAGGCTTACTATGAGTCAGACATGTGCCCTAGCAGCCAAGAGGGCAAACCACATCCTGGGGAGCATCAAGCACAGCATAACCAGATGGTCAAAAGTGGTGGTTATCCTGCTGTATTCAGCACTGGTGCCGCCTCACCTTGAGTGCTGTGCGCAGCTCTGAACCCCACAATTTATGAATGATGTGAAAGTTCTTGAATGTGTCCAGAGAAGGGCAACAAAGCCGGTGAAAGGGCTGGAATGAAAGTTCTATGAGGAGCAGCTGAGGACTTTGGGCTTATACATTTTGGATAAAAGGAGGCTGGTGGGTGACCTCATTGCTTTCTACAGCTTCCTGAGGAGGGAAAGGGAGAGAGAGTTGCTGAGCTCTTCTCCATGGTACCCAGTGACAGAACATGTGAGAATGGTTCAAAGATGTGCCAGGGAAGGTTCAGACTGGACATTAGGAAGCTTTTCTTTATTGAGAGGGTGTCAAAGAGGTGTCAAGCACTGGAACAAGCTTCCTGTAGAGGTGGTCTCAAGTCTGTCAATGTTTAAAAGGTATTTGGACAAAGCCCTTAACAACATGCTTTAACTTTTAGTCAGCCCTGCAGTGGTCAGGCAGTTGGACTAGATGATCACTGTAAGTCCCTTCAAACTGTACGGGTCTATTCTATTA
The DNA here is from genome assembly GCA_027560015.1 of Chloroceryle amazona. NCBI lineage: Eukaryota > Metazoa > Chordata > Aves > Coraciiformes > Cerylidae > Chloroceryle > Chloroceryle amazona. The sequence goes on along the minus strand of JANHFX010004750.1, from coordinate 7,676 downwards.
TTCTATTCTAAAGATAGAATGTAGACATGTGATTCTGGAACCGTAATAGATCACAGCAAGACAAAATCCAGTGCTTCCCCTTTGTACTCCACCAGCTGCTGATGGATATGCACCACAAGTATTAAAAATTTATGCACTTCTGACACACTTACCTTTGGCACTTTCACACACTGCAGCCTTGTCATCTGTAAACAGTGTGCTCACTCCAAGTTCATCCCAGGAAAACTTTTATTCCACAATGTCATGTATACATGTATGCAGAAAATAGGTGGAGACTGAACATGTTACTTGAACAAATCTTGTCAATACTTGATCATTAAGTAAAGGTAGTCTCACAGTGATTTCAGTGGAAGCTGAATAGTATACATATATATCCCCATAAAATGGTCAGTGACAAACAAATAGTAACTCATTATACATAGCATTTATCACCAATCTGAAATACGTTTTCTTACATTTCTTGCTATTAGAGCAAAGGAGTCTACATTTTAGCTAAAATCTGCAGTTAGCATTTAAATATGGAGGCACTTTGAAAGCCAGCTGGTGAAAAAACTGATCAGAAATTTATTTTATTTCCTTGAGACAACACAAGAAAACGCAAAAGTTTCTACAACACATTTGGGATCAGGATGTATCATTTCTGCCATGCATTGGCACACAATTTCCACCATTTACATTTTTGTTGGTAAACTAATAAACAGCCAATGAACTGTGATAGTTTCCAGTTCAAACAAACCAAATGCATTTACATATGAGATGTATCCATGGCTTTCATGTACTGCTTTATCAGTAGGAGTTAATAAGGAAAGACTTGGTTTCCCTGCACAGGGCCAGCATTCCACTCATACCAGCAGAGAGTAATGCTGCTGAGGTTACGTACATCCCTTCTGAGGTTTCAAAGCTTCAAATCCAGATATGGTTGGCAGGCAGCAAAAGCCCCGGCAGTAATAAAAGGCACAGAACACTGATACGGGATCTTAAATTAATAAAGGGTTTCATCCATCGTATTAATCCTCCCTTTTCACAGTGAATTCATGGATCTCCTTGTCTCTGCAGCAAACAGCCTTCAATAGCAAAACTGAGCAAACACTAAGCTTGTGTACTATCTGCATCTTCAGGTTTAAAATGAGTAAAAATCAGGAGTAGTCGTGAGGTACAGGTATGGATTTACGTTGGAGCAGTGGGAAGATCATTTTAGCAGTAAGTTTTATCTACAATTCAACCACAAGTTGATAAAGATCAGGTACATTTGTCAAAAGGCATTGCTGCAAGCTAACTGTGGTGTTGCTTGGAGAAAACATACACTTGGATTGATGGCAACAAAAGCCATCTTCAAGGAAGTCTGCATTTAGGAAGCACACCTGCATACAGCTTGATTCTACAACACTAAGTTACTTGGCAATTTTTAGTCCCTTTTCCTCTCTGTGTCTGCATAGACTTGGAATCAGATATTTTCCCTGCAGTGAGATTTGTGAACACGTTTTGTGTATTGTTTTAAATTTTAAGTACTTGGCTGGTAGTCAGTTCACAGTGGTAGCAGCATTATAAACAAATTGAGAAGGCCACCTTCCATCTCAGCAAAAATAATGAAAAAAAGCAAGCAATAAATGTGAGTTGAAATAAATTCTGTAGACCCTGAAGATACTATTTGTATGAAATTACAAGCTACCTGGGGATTCAACAACCAATTCCCCCTAACTTCAAAGACCAGGTATCTTTAATATGTCAAAATACTAAGTAAGTATACTTTCTAAAGCTACTGCTCTCATTCTGGTACGTTGACAGTAAAATTAGGGAAGAAAACAAAAATTAAAAGTCTTCTGTAATTGTCAAAAAAGAACAGAAACAACTGAAGTCAGTGAAATTCTGAAATACATAGAAGCTCTGTCAAAACATCATAACTTGGAGAGAAAGAGAAAGGTACTTTGAGTATAGAGTGTAAGAGATTCTTTTAATCAGGGAAACAAGTCAGTAGTCATGTTGCCTGAAATGAGAAATGTCTTATTAAATTAAAGGTTTCTTCCCTGTTTTCTGAAGGAGGTGGAAACAGTGAGCCAAATTCCTGTCCCCCTTAATGTCTGATTTTACAAAATATTAAATAAAACTTTAGCTTTCATTTAACACTTAATACCCTTAGGCCTCAAAAGAGATGCCAGAAAATGACAGTATTGCTGTCTGCACATTTTGGACAAACATTGGCCTATTCCTGTCACCCTTGATTCAAGCAAGACTCCCGGTAGTGCCAAAATGTCAGCCATGCTCATACTGAGGCCCAGGCAAAGCTAGGTCTGAGGACCTCCACTTGTTTTGGGATCAGGCCCTCTTTTGCTAACAGGATGACATATGTGTGAGAGGTAAAACCCTTGTCTTGGAAAATAAAAATTTTCTCCCTGTCATATAGACAAAGTACCAGCAGCCAGATGTCACCTTAGATAAAACTAATAAAATGCAAAATTCTCAGATCCGAAACAAGATTAATGATGTATTTTGGGGGTGGTGAGAAGGAAAGAGCTAGAAAAGGGCTGCAAAAGGCTTTTAAGCCTTAACTTCTAGCAAATAATTGGCAGTGAATGTCTAACAATTTATATGAGGGAATAAAAATATTCATTGTGTGTGTATGTGTGTTGGCTTTGAATACCATGGTCACCCTCCAGCTAAGGAGCCATTTACATCTGCCAGCCAGCAGCCAGACACCAGCGGGGAGTTGGCAGAGCCCTTATGGACTCATTGTGTGCGAGTCCAGCCAGGGAGCAGAGCCAAGACTCCTGCTCAGGCTCTCCCCAGCAGCGAGAAGCAGTAGCTCCCCTCAGCATGCTAAAAATGACCTCCCCACCTCCAGGCTGAGCCCAGAAAGGTGACAAGCTCAGGTTAGTTCAGAGAGACTGCCCCCTGCACAGCCTGACACATGGCTCCTGTGACTTCCACCATAGGATCTGCTAGGGGCTTTTTGACAAAGTCTAATAGATTTCACTTAAAAATTTTCACTGTCTCAAAGTTTCAGCCTATGATTTACAAGCTTTCTGTGTGCTACTGAGGTCCTGGTACACAAAGCAAAATAATGTTATCAGAAAAGTGTCCTCTCCTGCTATTGTTCCAGTAGAACTAAAAACAAAAAACAAAACAGCCACCAAAAACCTGAAAATCTGGTGGACTTTTTTTTCACTATTTACAGAGAAGAACAGCTCTTGTCCTAGGGCAAAGTCAAAAACTTTGTCTTGCAAAGCTGTAGCAGATGTAGAGAAGTGGTGGTACCTGAAGAAAAAGACACTTAGCTCAGCTCACCCCCTGGTGCATTGACTCCCCGAGAAGTTTGATTTATTTTCTTCCAGTGAGGGAGGAGTTGCTGGATACAAGCTTTGTTGTACTCACCCAAATGGGGGTTGTGGAGCAGAGCACATAGTGCAGTAACACAATTGTCATAGTGTCAGTGAGAATAGTGGAAAACAGACAGAGACCTTCCATTGAGCATGGAAAGTGAAGCTGGAACAGACAAGCTTATTCTCTGCCCTTAGGCCACCCACTCATGTATGAGGTAGTACTGTGGAGGAAGCATCCACAGCAAACAAGAGCCTGCTCACCAGAGCCCAATTCCAGTGACACAGCCCAGCCACCACACTAACAGGAAGGTGTGAATGGATCTACATCTTCCTTTCCCAGGGAATTTTAGAAAAATCTTTCTTTTAGCTACCTGTAAGTCATCTTTAGATGTTATGCACAGTCACAGAATGAGATTCATCGGGGTGTTTGTGAACTGAAGCAATTGTAAACATGGATATACAGTATACCTGGAAATATAAAGCACCCAGGTTCCAGCTCTGTAAAAACAAATGGATATTGTCAGCAGATGTACAGTGTACCATAATGTTCACAGTGACGGACATCTCTCCTTCAGTCATTCAATACATTGATCCTAAGCAAACATGATTACTCAGAAGGCTATGGCAAATGCCCTTTTGTAATTCAGAGGTGTGATCTTGTAAACAACTCAATAGGATTACATTTGCATTTTACAAGTGGAAGATGAAATGGTGGCAACAAGTCTATAATTAGCACTCTCTCTTTTGTTTCTTTCAAACTTGATTTTTGCTCTCATTTTCTACAGTCTTGAGGAAAATTTCTCTCAGGCTCAAATATACTGCCAGAAGATATTTCTACTGTCCTGTTAATTTTATTCAGGTAAGTCTTTTGGAAGATGGAAATGAAAAATCGCTTGTAAAGTAGCTAGGAAATGAGATGGAGAGGGGTGGGCCATAGCTGAGATTTTCACAACCTTGAAAAGATTTTATAACTTGAAACAAGAAAAAAAAGTTGGATTTTAGGCTGTTAGTAGAAAAATGTGAATTTTTCTTTATTTAGTGTTGCTAATCACAGAAGTCAAGAACCATAAGTCAAACAAAAATCAATTTGATTGGCTTAAATGTCAAATTCTACAAATTCTATGTATTTATGTCTGGTTTTAAGCCTTAGTCATTTTTTATTAACAATGATGGCTAGAAAACTTCTGTTAAAAATGGAGAATATTCTATACCAAATGGAAATGGCATTAAAGAAAGCTATAATGTTATAAAGCTCTGTAAACAGAAATATCATTTAAGGTTTTAGAAGTGTGGAGTAGGTTCAATACTAGAAAATGATATGAGTTAATTTGGACCTTTCCCCACCAGAAATGCTGATGTTGGGGTTTAAAGTCCAAAAAAGTTTCATTTTGAACATTTTGGATTTTGTCTATAACATAATTTTGAGGGGGATACACTGCAGAAAATGCTCAAGCTGAAACGTTACTATTATTATAAACCATTGCAGTTTATTTTTGTGACTAACCTTAGTCAGTAACTTAGTCCGGAGCATATTAGAGCCCAGCACATGCTTTGTAAGGGCAGTGAGTGAAAAATCTCATGGGAGCAGAGTTCATCCTGCTCCCATGGACTTTCTGATGTTCAATGGCAACAGGGAAGGAAATGGAGAGGATCAAAAGGTCTGCACACGGGAATTTCTGGGAAACAAACTGCGGCAGCAGCAATCCATTCCCAAGTTCCATAGGTTTCTGCAGCTCCACTTCTGAGAGGAAATCCTCCAGAGTATAGGCTAAATAAGCTTAAAACATTAAAGAAAACTCCTTGAACTATCTAAATCCCTCATTCAGTAAGTGGATGGAGAGACAATTTTGAAGTAGGTAGTGAATGACATTAGCAAATGGATAGATGGGAACAAATGAGTGATGAGATAATGAATAAGTATGGGAGGAATGAGTGGTAGGTGTGATTTGAAAGGCATAGCCCAGAGCAGCTATCTTGCAGACTTAACAGGACTCCCCAGGAAAAGATAAAAAGAAGTAGGAGAAACACCTGAGTCACAAGCAAGATCAGCTGTTGTCAAAGATTTCACCGCTTTTTTTCCTGTTTGTTGTTGTGTTTTTTGTTTGGTTGGTTTTGTTTTTATTTTTTAAACATCTGAATCTTTTATGCAAGGATTGTAACAATTTGGCCTCTGAAATATATTCTCAGCCCTAATTCCAGTCTAATTCGGATTTATTACATGCTTATCTGTGAACTCATCATCTCTTTGAAGGGAGCTTCTAGATAGACATACAAACACCTCCAGCTCCAGCAGAATAAACTTACAATTCCTAAAAAGGCTCAGGCTTGTGTTCACTGGCCAGTTCAGCTGGCATAGCTGAGGCAGCTTGCACCCATAATTATCCCATCCCTCCCCAGCAGTGGCTGAGCAGGGCAGATATTTGAATTACCTCTGTTTACAGTTTGTCCTATAGTCATAAACAGAAACTGGTAGTGGTTTTATGTTAATGTTAACCATACATTAATATATCATGCTAGAAATTATAGCAATAGAGGACTGGATGTCAGTCCCATTTAAACCTCTTTTTTATTGTAATTGAAACTTTGAGCAGGATGGGCAGCTGGGACAATGGCCACTTCCCAGCTACATCTTTTTTTGTAAACATGAGTTAAAGCCCAGATTTTAACAGCTTCAGCTGAAGTCAATAATACTGAGATCTTAATAAGTTTCAGGCTGTTTTGTTACTGTGAGGCTCTGTTGAATATTATTAGCAATGGCAGAAACCACTTACAAATGATTTGAAGCCAGTTTTTAAAACATCATCTAAAACACAACTCCTTGGGACTGCTAGTGTGAAGAATCCATGTTTATTCTGTGTCAGACATTCCCATGTGAAATCTGACTTTTATTTCTAGCAGTGTTTACCTATAACATCATTTACTTGGAACTATAAAGGAGTACATCAGACCAGTGTTTGAAAACAGCGTGGTGCACCGCAACTGTCTCATTCTTTCATTGATTTCCAAAGTAGTGGAAATTAAGTTTATTATCTTTAACCTATGTTTCTTCTATATTGTTGACAACTTGAAGCAGAGTGTAGCATCCTTTATAGTTTAAGGTTATGTAAAAATATCCAAGTTACCTAAAATTTCACTGTCAGAGTTAGCACCTTCCCCTTTTGCATCTAGATCTAATTTAATGAGGTTTAAGATTTCAAGACGTCAAGACACTTCAGTGAATGAAATTTTTGTATGAATGTAGGCAATTATGCCTAATGAGTCTAAAACCAAAAGACAAACATTTAGTTAAAAGAACTTTTAGATAACACGACTTGTTTCTTAATGCCCATGACAAACTCTGTAGTTTAGTTTATCTCCTATTGCTGTTTGTAAGATTTCCGCAGGTAAAGTGGAACATAGTGAATGACTGTACAAGGTGACAGAGAAAATCACTACCCACCGAATGATACTCCAAGAACTTAAACAAGGGAGAAATCACAAAAATTTTCTTTCACTCCCATTTTTTGGTAGCAGAACATGGAAGTATATTACAGCAAATATACAGACAAGGAAAGAAAGAAAGTGCTTTTGTCAGAGCAAAGGAAGAAGAAAGGAGAATACTTAGTTACTCAGCTACTCCTGGAATAAAATAGGTAACTCTGTATTGAATTGAACACCAGATTAAACAGCCAGTTATGACAGGCATTAGTATTGTGTCCTGAAACATAAAAGAGGAAAAGTGATTTTAAAAAGGTGTCAGTAAGTGACAGAATAAAAAAGATTCGCTATTCAGAATGGAAAATAAAATGGCTAATACAAGAAGCTCCCTAATTCTGAAAATAAAGATTAAAATAGAATCTGACAAAATACCCCAAACCAACACAGTAAAGAAAACTGCAAGTGTTACATATTTTGTCTTTTTTGAAGGGTAGGGCAATATTTCTGCACAGAGGTAAAGTGAGGATGAAATCACATCTGTTCCAGCTCCATTGCTTCATCAGTGAACTTCAGTAACATCCACTGCAGACCTCTGCAGAAAAGCAAAGAGAAAAACAGAGGGAGTTATTTTCTTCACATTGGTCGACAGTGAAATTAAAACCCTTAAATCTTTTTCTTTTTCTGATTTTTATGACCTCATTACCTCACCAGTGCTTACAGTAGAGAGCACTGTGTAAAGTGTAGCTCCTCTCTAGAAACAACACTGTTACTCAGGTGAAGTGTTTTTGTAAGAAAGCCAGTCCTGCAGTCCTATCATGTTAGAATGCATCCTGGTCAAAGCGAATGGAAACCCACAGCTCACTGGAAAGAAAAGAGAAAAGAAAAGAAAAGAAAAGAAAAGAAAAGAAAAGAAAAGAAAAGAAAAGAAAAGAAAAGAAAAGA
>JANHFX010004749.1:0-17254 GCA_027560015.1 Chloroceryle amazona | reverse complement strand
TGCTCAGAGCTCTGTCAAGCCCCACCTTGAATGTCTCCAGGGATGGGGCCTCAACTGCCTCCCTGGGCAACCTGTTCCAGTGCTCCACCACCCTCACGGTAAAGAACTTCCTCCTTATTTCTAATCTAAATCCACTCCTTTCTAATTTCAAACCATTGCTCCATGTCCTCTCACTCCAGGCCTTTCTAAACAGGCCCTCTCAGTCCTTTTGTAAGCTCCCTTCAGGTACTGGAAGGTGGCTATTAGGTCTCCCCAGATCCTTCTCTTCTCCAGGCTGAACAGTCCAGCTCCCTCAGCCTGTCCTTGTAGCAGAGGTGTTCCAGCCCCCTGATCATCCTCACGTAAAACAAAACCAAAACCAAACAAAAAAATAAAGGAGATAAAAAACAAAACAAACAAAACCAGGCCCCAGATCCTTACCAGTGCAAAGTTCTCAAGTCCCAATTTTTGTTCTGGGTGATTGTTGTGCTCTCGAAGCTCTGACTGTCACGCCAGACAGAAAGTAACACGATAGGGCCAGCGGGTTAGTGTAGGCAGGAGCTCTGTAAGTGATAACGATGCAACTAGGAGATAAAAATAAAATTACTGCCTTGAAATTTCTTGTAAAAAAAAGATGGAAGAAAAAAATCTGACAGCATTTGGGGTTTGAGTTTGCTTCTGGCAAGCGCAGCCAGCACTGCCTCTTGCAGCTTGAGCCTCCGTCCCGTGATCAGGCACATTCTCGGCGTGCTCAGCTCTGCCATAAATCATTCATTCCTGTGTTGGCAAACCACGGTGCTGCAGGCAGCCATGTCCCAGGCAGCAGGCAAAGCGGGAAGATGAAAACAGGAGGTGGGGGCTGCCCCTGCGTCATTCCTTGGCTGGGATCACAGGGTATCATGGCAGTGTTTGTGCAGGAATAATGTGTAGCACGACTGATGGGTCTTCAGCATCATGCATTGCGCTATTGGGGCGTATTCCAAGGCTTTGTTTTTGTTCTGTGCATCCTCGACATCGGTGGTGTCAGAAAGAGGAGATGGAAACACGGTCCTGGAGTTAGGAAATGCTGGAAGGATGGAGTCCCCTGTGTGCTCTCTCACAGCCATCCCATGCATTCAGCTCCTACATCCTGCCAGCTCTCCCATCTACAGGGCTGTTGTCTGGTATCTTCTCAACCCAGCACCAGGGTTCCTGCAAGGAGCAAGGTTGAGCAGCTTTGGTGGCTGGAGAGTAATTAGTGCTGAGGAAGACACACTTACCTTTCATCCTTTTCAAGAGGGTTATGCAATTGCAGCTGAAATTTCTTGACATATATGTGCACACACGCCCCCATTGTGCAAAACATCAGCCAGAGGCTGACATCTGGCAGGCAGCAAGCAAACAAAAGGCACTTGGAAATGAAATCAGTTAACAAAAGGTGACAGTCAATTTAAAGTATATGGTTTGCTGTACCACTGATAAGTGGTACATGATTAAGACAGATCTGTTTTATGTAGTTACAAAGAAGAAATACCTGGAGGTAATAACCCAGTGGGGGTCCAGGGGCAGTCCAGTCAGCTTACTCAAGGCTGCAGCTGTTGCTGGCACAGGTCATGGTGGGAAGCATGCCGCTGGTTCCAGCCTGCCACAGATCTAGCCTTGCCTTCAGCATGTCTCATGCTACAGCAGCTACCAGCAGTTTTCAGCCTCCTTGACATTAGGGATAGCTCCTGTTGATACTCAGGTCAGCATGGTTGCCTGGTACCCTGCGAATCTGTCAAGACATTTGGCAAATTAATCCTTTCAACCATTATGCCTTTGACTTGCTAATTTCTAAGTTACCTTAAGCCATTTGCAATTGCCTGACTCTCCATGTCTTCAGCTGAATCACTCATGAGCCAGGTGCTTTTGAGGTATTGCCACTCCCTACTGTTCACATAGAATTAATCCTTTAAGGATATGTAATGGGTAGGTGCAAGACAGGTAAGACCCTGCCAAAGAAACACAGCTCCAACACCACATTCTGGCACACTCTGGCTTTCCCTGGTGTGCTGGGGCAGCCTGCCAAAGCCTGGCACACTGACGCCCAGGTGCCCACCTCTGCTGAAAGCTGAGGGCTTTGCTCAAGGGTGTCACCAGGTTGTGATACACTCCTGTGCCACAGCCCTGAGCAATGAGCTGCTGGGCACAGAGCTGCTGAGACTTTTCCCAGCTCCGCTCCTGTCTGGAGATGCAGGAGTAGAGAGCAGACCAGGGGATGGTCATTTTAAATTCTGTGTCTTATAAAATCAGCTGCTGAGCTGGGAATGAGTGGGAGTGAGGTGCCTAGCAGGGACTCCTGCTGGAGTCCAAAACTATAAAAAAGGTATATTGTATATATTACAGGTATTATATTAATTATATGATACAACACTATACCTTATAGTACTCTACCCCTCACCTTTAGCACTCCCCAGACCAGTAGCACCTTTGCAGCACAGCTGATTCCCAGTCTCAGATCGTCCTTTGGTTACTTGGGTAGTAGGATAAAGTCCTTGGAAAGTCCTGTAATTCCAAGTCCTTGGGAAAAAAAAGAAACAAACCACCAAAGATTCCCATATGAAGCCTTGCATGAGAGGTTGATTAATGACTGTTGTGAAATTACTATTTGAGACTAATTTTTGAGGGGGGAAATACAAAGAACTGGCTTCAGTGTCCTGAAGAGGTTTACAGTTGGACTTTATCATCTTAAAGGTCTTTTCCAACCTAGGCAGTTCTGTGATTCTATTTCCCAAGCCCTTGGCATGCCAGGGACCCTGGTGAGCTCAGCAACTGGGAGAAGCTGAATTTTGGCACATTCAGTTTACTCCCAGCTTGACTGTGTGTGCAGTGTTTTGTAAGGAGCGATTAAAGCTACTGTTAATTATTATTGGATAACAGTGCGTTTGGCACAGCACAGACATGAAGCAAGCAGGAGTTGCCGTCACAGCCGTGGCTTTGACAAGGTGCCACCAGCAAAGCAGCCGAGCAGATGAGGGCAAGGAAGAGAAGGCTCGGGAATGTGGCAGGACCATGGGCACTGCCCACAGGGATGCTGCAGTGGTCAGGAGCTTTGGCAGGCTCCTGTGTGAGATACTTGGGGGAGTGAAGATGGGATGAAGGTGCACTGTCCCCACTCCACTTCCAAGGGGGAAGAAAGACTTTCACAGAAGCAAGAATTTCAGTATTTGTAGAATTATAGAATAGTTTTGGTTGGAAGAGACCTTTAAGATCACCGAGTCCAACCGTTAACCCAGCACTGCCAGTTTACCACTAAACCATGTCCCTCAGCACCATATCTCCATGGCTTTGAAACCCCTCCAGGGATGGGGACTCCACCTCTGTCCTGGGCAGCCTGGGCCAGGCCTTGACAACCCTTGCAGGGAAGTTGCTCCTCATTTCCAACCTAAACCTCCCTTGGTGCAGCTTGAGGTCATTTCCTCTTAATCCTGTTGCTTGTTCCTGGGGAGAAGAGACCAACCCCACCTGGGTCCAGCCTCCTTTCAGAGAGTTGTCAAGAGTGAGCAGGTCTCTCATGAGCCTCCTCATATTATATTATGTTATATAGTATATACTTTATATCTTACCTATTTTATATATTTTGGCTGTTATTACATTATATTATACTAAATTTTATTTATGTATATATCTACATGTAAACTGTCGTACCATCCATTAGTTGTGGGGATTCTCGCCCTGATTGCTTGTGCTGGATCACAGGACTTGCAGGTGTTTTGATGACTGACAGGGCTCTGTTAAGAAGAAGGAAGCTGTCTTTAGTGATCAATTTACCATGAATCTCTTTCTTTTTCCTTTCTCCCTTCCTGCTAATGACTTTCCAGGGACCGACCTGCAGGTCATTGGGATTGACTTTCTCAAGAGCCAGAACTGCCCCCAGCACCACACGGATGCCTACAACATCAAGAACCTGGTGGTGCGGCGCGGGCAGCCCTTTAACGTCCAGCTCAGCTTCAGCCGGGAGCTGAAGGCCTCCGACAAGCTGGCGCTGCGTTTCGGCATCGGTAAGTGGCAGCAGGACAAAGCCGGGGAGCCCCGGCAGCCTGCTTCTGCCGCCGGGCACTGCATGGGCCTTGAAGACCCGAGCAACTCTCTCACGTTATGCATTGGCTTTGGTTCCAGGTGAAAAGCCAATGAAAAACAGGGGAACCCTGATGTCGCTGAACCCGAGGCAAGATCCAGATATCAGTGGGTGGAAAATCTCCATCGTCAAGAACAGTGGCAAAGAGGTACAGCCTGTGGGCCGTGCCCATCAGGAGCTACAGAGCAAATCCTCGTGCTCTTGTCCTGCGTTCCCTTAGCTCTGTAATTTTTGGTGGGCAGCAGCCACCTTCCCCTCTCCCTGCGAAGGCCCTGTGTCTGCCAGCTTCTGCACTAGTGCCGGTCCTGTGGCACCGTGCTTGTGCTGCGGTGGAGGGTCCATCATACCATCTCTCCTTATTGCCTCGCCAGTGCCTGCTGTCTGTCACCAGCTCACCCAGTGCCCCAGTGGGAAGGTACACCCTGAACGTGAAGACTGGGAGTAACATTTACAAGCCTGAAAACAGTGACGTCTACCTTCTGTTCAATCCCTGGTGCGAAGGTGAGTAGTCTTGCAACCGGGGGTGACAATTTCTCCTGCCATGGATTGTCCCTGGGGGAGCTTTTCCTCATGTTTTGCCTCCTCTCTTTCCCAGATACTTTGCTTTTTCACCTAAAGCACCACAAGTTGTGTCCTCATAGAGCCAGTGGGATGCTGAGCGCAAGCAATGAGCCAGCTCCTTGCTGGGGAGCCCCTGAAACCAGGTTAAAGGGCATATCTCTGTCACCTCTGCGTCACCCCTCTCTGTTCCCCTCAGCCAGCACAAAGGTTAACTGAGGACTGGGTTGGCTTAAAATCCAAATAAAGAAATAACCAGCCAAAAAAGCCCATGTGTTGTTGGCTGGCATCAGTCCCCCAGTTGCTATCTACCAAGTCCACTTTGTTCAGAAAGAAACATTTTGCTAAAATAAAACAATGGTCATGTAGCAACAGACCTACAGGAGTAAAAGAAAGATTAGTCTTAGAGGAAATTCTTTCACAACAGGACAAAAAAAAAAGAGTGCCTCTTGGTCATAATTTGGGAGCAGCAGCTCGCTCCCCTAGTTTAGCTTTTCAAGGAAAACCATATCCTGTGGGTGCAAACCACCTAACACCCAAGGGTTCTTTGCTCTAGGTGACATCGTCTTCCTGGCCAATGACGAGCAGAGAAAGGAGTATGTGCTGAACGACACGGGCTGCATCTACGTTGGCTCTGCTTACAGCATTTACAGCAGACCCTGGAATTTCGGGCAGGTAAAACCCAGCATCTTGTCGGCATTATTACCTTTATTCTCTCCTTCTCCCTTAGGTGTTCATTGCAGTGAATCAGAGCTATAAACAGATTAAGCCTGTGAGTAGCTCCAAGTGCTTAAACAGTTCTGCCAGCCTCACCAGGAGGTCTCACCTGCTTAGAGCTGTCAGTCTGCTTAGGTGTTTTCCCAGCCTCAGCTGGAGAACAGGGTTTAACACCGCATTTACAGTCAGATCACAGGACCCTTGGCAAAGGATCTGGAAATTGAAGTTGAAACAATTCCCATAAGGAGTCCTTCCCACTCTCATGCCACACAGTAGCCATCAGTAACTGGCTTGTGAGCTGTGGAGAGTGCACTCTGGCAGAGGTTGTTGCTGTTGAAGAGGTGATTTCAGTTGGGTGCAGGACACTGAGCCCACATTCTCAGAAAGGGCATGATGCTGCCTCTGAGATAACTCCAGCTGAGTGGAGCTCACTTGGGCTAGCAATAAGCACTGAATGCCAGAGCAGGTTTATTTGCACCCCATAGAAAGCACACAGGTGCCCAAACAGACCATTCCTGTGCCCTATCCAGATGGACTTATGCACCAAAAATGTCAGAATCCATTTTGGTTTTCCTGGTTTCCTTTTGTTTTGTAAGGCTGCGGTTTCAAGCTGCAGGATCCAGCTAGCCCAGTGAAGGTGCTCACCCCGATGTCTGTTCCTCAAAGAGGCCAAAGGGCATTGTCCATAGGGCTGGTCCTATCCCAATATTTATTCTGCTGTTAAGCAGTAAGAATGAATATAGATATTCTGCCAGGCTTCCTTGGATCGGATGTTTGACATCTCCATGATTTGGACCTCAGGGAGCTTTATCAGCAATTGTTAACTGAGAGTCTTTGGATGGACCTCTTTGGTTTTACCCCAGGGTTCATTTTGTACCTGTGTCAATAGTGCTCTTAAATTTTCATTACTCTGGTGAGTAATTTGCAGGGCTGCAGGGAGATGACTTAGGTGACTTAGGACTACTCACAGGAGTAAACACTGTTGGGTCGGGTTCCACTTACGTTTGCAAGACAGGTGAGATGGGCTTTTGTCTTCCAAGGTGGGGTTTCATTTAAGCCCTTCTTTAGAGAGAACAGCTTTGGGAAGCTCTATAGGGTTGAGAATTCAACATCCTAAAGGAAGTATAGAAGTTAGGACTAGTCAGACAGTTTCTTCCAACTATTTAGGTAGACTTTGTAGTGATGGAGCAAATTCTGTTTCAGAGTGGTATATAAAATGTTTCCACCTTCTCTCCAAAACAGTTTGAGGAATTTGTCTTGGATGCCTGCATGTATCTGATGGACAAAAGCCCACTCAAGCTGGGCCATAAAAGGGATCCTGTGGCTGTGTCCAGAGCCATGTCTGCTTTGGTATGCCTCTCTTGGAGAAGTGCTTTGTCCCTTCAGCTTTCCCTCCTCCTCCTTACAGGCTTTTCTTTCCCCGTGTCCTTGAACGCCTTTTCAGATATCCTTCCTTGGCAGCTGCATTGGCAGGGCCAACGCAAGGGTTGTGTTGGGGTGGGCAGCTATTCTCTATGGTGGGACTCTTCTTGGAGCCCTGGGGTTTAAAATACAAGATGCGGTGCCTTTTGGCTGCCCAAAGCCCTCTAGATACACCAGTGGAGGGTTTCTAATGAGGGGAGTCCGCAGCCAGCACCCTTGCAGGGTGCTGCAGGGCTGTGGAAGAGTCATGCAATGAGCAGAGACCCCCAGGGCTTAAGCCTCATTCAGCCTCATCCCCGTATTTTTTCTCCTTTGCACATGTGTATGGCCACAGGTTAATGCCAACGATGATAGTGGTGTCCTGCTGGGGAACTGGTCAGGGAACTACAGCAACGGGACTTCCCCTATGGATTGGATTGGGAGCGTCTCAATTATGCAGCAGTATTACAAAACAAAGAGGCCAGTCTGTTATGGTCAATGTTGGGTCTTCGCAGGAGTCCTTACTACAGGTAAATGCTGAACTCCCTCCCTTCTCTGGTAGCCTAATTATACTGCACTAGGAAGCCAGATCCGTTCCTTGGAGTGCTGGAGGTAGTGGGGTCTGTCATGCCCAGAGCCAGGATGAAGAGAAGGCTCGGGGGGGGTCTCCTCCATGCATCTAAATACCTGTCAGGACGGAGTGAGGCAAGAAGAGCTGGATTCCACTCAGTCATGCCCAGTGACAGGACCAGAGGCAATGGGGACAAACTGAAACACAGGAGGTTCTGTCTGAACATAGGGAAAAAGCTTTTCTCACAGTGAGGGTGACGGAGCTCTGGCATGGGTTGCTCAGAGAGGTTGTGGATACTGTCCTTGGAGATACATAAGCAGTCTGGACAACCTGCTCTAGAGGACCCTGGGTGGGCAGAGGGGTTGGACAAGATGATCCCCAGAGTGATTTACTGACCCTGTGTTTTGTCTGTCTGTGCCACAGTCATGCGCTGCCTGGGGATCCCGTCCCGCTGCGTGAGTACCTTCAACTCAGCACACGATACAGATGAGAACCTGAGAGTGGACGTTTACCTGAACGAAGAGGGAAAAAAGCTGGACTCGATGTCCTTCGACTCCGTCTGGTACTGCCAAAGGCGGCTGATGCTTCCTACTCCATGTTCCACCCCACAGCACCGTGTTTCCTCTGAGAATTTCCCAACTGCTTTGGGTTTGCTGGGTGGGAGAGAGTGAGCAAACCTGGGGTTCCACAGGGCTGCACACAGATCCCTCTTAACCCTGCCCTTACCCATGTATTGAAGGAGGAGATTGTGCTTCTTCTGGCTCTAACAGCTGACTCCTTTTCTTTCCAACCCAAATGCATGCAGGAACTTCCACGTGTGGAACGACGTCTGGATGAAGCGCAAAGACCTACCGCCAGGGTTTGATGGCTGGCAGGCAATCGATGCCACCCCTCAGGAGCAGAGTCAAGGTAGGACTTGCCTAGAAGGGCTTTTACACTGCTCCCCAGGGAGGCAGGGACATTTCATATGAAAACCATGTTCTTCAGTCAGTAAAGCATGTACTCCCTGCTCACGTCTTTACGTGCTTGGGCAGCAACATCCTGAAGCCAGAGGTCTCGCTCCTGCTGTCTCAGTCTGGGATGGGAGGAATGGTGTTTCTTGGCAAGACAGCAAATCAACTTTCTAGGACACTGGGGGGTCATTAATGTCATCTTAGAGATGGAAATCAGAGCTGATCTCTCTTTCCACTGTCTTCTGATGTCTTCAGTGAAGCTGAGGACTCAAAGCAGTCTGTCGGAAGACATTTCCCAAGTAGAGGTGCTTTCTGTAGATCTTTCCCAAGGAAAGTCATGAGCCTGTTCATTGGGGATTAGAGGACTTACTGCCAGAGTTGGTGATTAGCCTCCCTGGAGGTGGGAAGGCAAACGCTGATCCTCAAGACTTTGCAGAAAGTGGGGTACTGTCCAGGTGGCTGGACTCTGCTGACTACATCAGTGAGACATGACTTTCAAACCTGATAATTATTTGAAGGGAAAACACCTAAAAACTCTGACCAGGCCTTGGCCATCTATAAAAAAGCCCAAACAGCTATTGGAAAAATGGGAGGTTTTAGAGTTCACCACTGTCCTGTTGGCCGCCCTGACCCTAAACTGTGACAATCACTGAGTTGGAGGACTGTTTACTATTAAGACTGGCCATGGCCACAGTTTCCTGCTCGGGTGGGTTTGAGGATAGAACAAAAATTAGGGGCTTTGCTCATATTTGGAAAAGCAAATGGTGTTGGCTGTGCTTTGCAGGTGCTTTCCAGTGTGGTCCATGCCCGCTGAAGGCTGTCCGAGAAGGGGAAGTGTATTTGCCCTTTGACAGCAAGTTTGTGTATGCGGAGGTGAATGCTGACCAAGTCTACTGGCTCGTCAAGAAGGTGAATGGCAAGGAAAAGTTCTTCAGGCTCAGCACGGAGACCCGAGGCATTGGCATGAACATAAGCACAAAAGCCGTGGGGCAGGACAGGCGAGAAGACATCACCTTGGAGTACAAATTCCCTGAAGGTGACTGCCCCTATCCCCTGAAGTAGCACCCACAAAGAGGAGACCCGTAGCCATGTAGGTCACCCCACAGCATGTGTTTTCTCCAGGAGAAAACACAGGGGTGGCTGCAGGGGCAAATCCCGTGTGAGACTTGGAGAGCTGGGAGACAGTGCTGCTCCCAGGCATCTTCATGCATGCAGTGGCACCTACAGGCTGCTCTTGAGGAATGAGTGAGCAAGCAAGCTTGCAGGCAGGGAAAGAAATGGACTGAGTGACCAACCCAGTGGTCGGACTCACTACTGCTTCACTTCTTCATTCTTTCTCTTTGTGTCTTCCCATTCCCAAGACCATACTGGAAACAAAGCCACCCACACTCCCCTGCTACAGTTCCCAGATCCAGCCATGATGTGTCAGACTTAAACCCTTCCAAATGAGGAACAGGAAAATCTTCAGCTGAAAAAAATCGTGTGAAAGTGTCTCTTTCAGGAAATTCTTCCAGTCCAAAATGCTACAGTTAAATATTACTGTAAATCAAGAGGGTCTCCTGAGGTGC
Source organism: Chloroceryle amazona (assembly GCA_027560015.1). Lineage (NCBI taxonomy): Eukaryota > Metazoa > Chordata > Aves > Coraciiformes > Cerylidae > Chloroceryle > Chloroceryle amazona. The sequence goes on along the minus strand of JANHFX010004749.1, from coordinate 7,411 downwards.
CCCGATATCCTCTCTGCTCAGTGGCAGAAGCATAAAGAAAGGGGAGGTAGCTCTGGGTGAGGAGACTTGAGGTACAGCTGTCACCCATTTTTCTTCATCCAGGCTCTGAGCAGGAGAGGAGGGCCATGCAGAATGCTTCCAGCTTCATACGCCCCTCGGTGTTGATACCTCGTACACACTACGCTTCAGTCGGCCCCATGGGTCCTCAGTCCAAGCCTGGGGTCCTGCACGAGACAGTCTCCAAGACTGGACTCCAGATCGAGATAGCCAATAAAGAAGCTTTGTATCCTGGCAACCCCCTCGAACTGGCCATCACAGTGAAGACCTCTACTCCTGGGAGCTGGACCATCAATCTTGTCGGCTCTTGCCAGCTCCAATCCTATACTGGGAAAGCTGAGGCTGACCTTGGAGGTGTCAAGGAGACCATCAAGCTTGAAGGCAAATCTGGTAAGCATGGAAAGCTTGCTGTGTTCTCTGGACTGCTTACTGTGGGGTTTCCCTCAAGCTGGTTCATAACAGCTCTGCTCTAGGTCGTTGTTCAGCTCTATACAGCAAGAGGAGTGGGAACTGCTCGCCTACTCCCTCCCTCTTGTCACTGCCCTTAGGTGTCTCTGCTCTAGACTGGGATCCCACCACAGCAGGGACCAGAACGTGAAGGCCCTGTCCCTCCTGCAGTTCAGCAAGCAGGTTAGAAGTCAGCGGGTGTGGGCAGACAGGTGTTGTGATGGTGTGAGGTGCGCTGGAGCAGCCCCAGCCTGGCATCACAGTGTAAGCATCAAAGATGCTGCCACAGCCTTCAGGTGTGCCCATGTGAGTCAGGTCCCTCAAAGGGTTTAGATGGCTGCAAATTTTAGCCTTTTACTTGTTCTTGTGCTCACCCCTCTAATGTCGACTGGCTGGTGGTGATGCTGGGGAGGGTCCCAAGAGCCGTTTGGTGTTCATGGCATGTCTTGGAGTAAGCCAGGTTGCATTGCTGATCCCCAGCAACCTGACTGAAATGTGCTAAAAACAGACTAACAAGTGATGACTAATTAACAGCACTGGCTCATCCCAAGTGTGAATCACTCTCACAAAAATCCACCTCTGTGGCTGGTGACTACTGGATGTTTTCACACGTATACTGGGGCTGTCAAAATGAAGCAGCAGAAGGCACAGAGGTGCATTTAGAGACAAGGATGGGCATTTTTTTTGTGACTCCCAGAATCCAGGCAGGCTTGCAGTGACCAGGCTCCAGTGCTGCCAGGATGCTGGATGTGATCCCAAGCTAGCACTCGGCTTGGCAGGGAGATCACGGAATTGCTTGGATTGGAAAAGACCTTTAAGCTCATCAAGTCCCACCATTAACCCAGCACTGTCAGGGCACCACTAAACCATGGTCTCCATGGCTTTGAAACCCCTCCAGGGATGGGGACTCCACCACTGCCCTGGGCAGCCTCTGTTAGGCCTTGACAAACCTTTGTCACCAGGGCTGACTTTGCCACCCAGTTCCTGGGCACATGATGAATCACCAAGTTGTGTTTTCTTCCCTGCAGAGAAGCAGATCCCTCTGAAAATCATGCCTGATGCCTACATGAAGACACTGTCCTCTGTGGAAGATGAGGTACTGATCCACATCACCACCATTGCCGAGGTCCAGGAGACAAATGACAAACTCACCAAGGAGGTGACCAAGAGATTTGAGTACCCCCCCATCAACATCCAGGTGAGGCAGCTACCAGCCCAGTTTCTTGGGAACAAGGGTTAAAGCTCTGCTCACTGTAACACCATGGTGGTGGCAGCAGTCCCAGGGGGATCTTCCAACACCTGCCTCTTGGGATACCCCGTCATTGGGTTTTTATAGAATTGTAGAATCACAGAATCTTTTTGGTTGGAAAAGTACGACCACTAACCCAGCACTGCCAGGTCACCACTAAACCATGTCCCTCAGGACTACATCTCCTCAGCTTTGAAAGCCCTTGAGGGATGGGAACTCCACCAGTGCCCTGGGCAGCCTGGGCCAGAACCTTCTGGGGAAGAAATTGTTCCTCGTGTCCAACTTAAACTTCCCCAGCACAACTTGAGACCATTTCTCACTTGTTCCTTTGGAGAAAAGACCAAACCCATGTGGTTCTAACCTCCTTTAAAGGAGTTGTCAAAAGCAGGAAGGTCTCCCCTGAGCATCCTTCTCTCCCGGCTGAACAACCCCCACTCCCTCAGCCTCTCCTTCCCCAGCTTTGTTGACCTGGACACGCTTCAGCCCCTCGATGTCCTTCTTGGAGCGACAGGCCCAAAACAGAACCCAGTATATTTGGTTATTCAGTCTTTACTGGAAGGTTGAAAGCAGCATGAAGTGAAGATTTCATTGGCCCATCTAAAATGGGCAGGCAGCGGCTGTTGGGGGAGAGGGATGGAAGAGGACAGTTTGTAAGGGTCCTGCTCTGATCCCACTGAAGAAATATATTGAGAAACCAGAGAGAGGAGCTGGGAAAACAGCCAGCAGGGCAGAGCACACGGTGCTGTGGGAGGGTGAAAAGGATGAGAGGGGGTTGCCTCCCACCATGCTGTTGAGAGGAGCAAAGTGGCATCAGTTCCAGCATCTTTATTCCCCCTCTAATCCCTTGTATTTAGGTTTCTTTGTCTGTTTTCTCCTCTGCCAGATGCCAGAAACAGCCAGACTGAACCAGCAGTTCACCTGTGCCTTCATCTTCAAGAACAGGCTGAACATCCCCCTGGACAACTGCAAGCTGCTGGTGGAGGGCTTGGGCCTATTTAAGATGACAGCCTTTGATCAGGGGTAAGGAGATGAGCCCAGTATGAAATGAGCATGGTGGGACTCAGCTTTGTTTTTGTTGGTGCTTTAATTTCCCTTGAAGAAGCTGTTAAAGGATTTGAAATAATAGGGCCCTTTGCAAACTGAGTTTGCAACTGTGCCACACTTGGGCATTGTCGACACTTTATCCACATAGAGGTTGGTGAGCTCAAGGCAACAACCAGCTCCCTCAGCCACTCCTCACCAGACTTATGCTCCAGACCCTTCCCCAGCATCATTGCCCTTCTCTGGCCATGCTCCAGCCCCTCACTGTCCTTGGAGCAAGGGGCCCAAAACTGAACCCAGGATTCAAGCCACAGCCTCCCCCCCTTCTTCAGTGTTTCAGCAAGATGGGGAAGAGTGGGGAAGGTCCACAGGATCACCACGACCACCAGCCAGCACCACCCTGTCAAGCCCCACTTGCTGCACATTGGTCATGGGAGAAGGGAAACACCCGAACACCCACAGCAATTACTTCTTTAAGCAAAACAATTTAAAATCAGCAAATAAGAACCGTAACTGATGCTAGAACTCTTTTTTTTTTTTTTTTTCCCCTGCTTAGGGATTTGCTGCCTGGCAAGATCATGAAGTCTGAAATTATCTGCACTCCCACAAGAGTAGGAGAGAAGAAGATAATAGCCAAGCTGACTGCAGCGCAGATCAAAGGGATCTCTGCAGAGAAAGCCATCACTGTCAGGGAGCAGGGGCAGTGCCCTGGCACCATGTGAGGGGTGGCCTCACTGAATTGCGTGTCCCAGGCACTGCCTCTTCCATTGATGGATCATAACTCTGGAGGTAGAGCAAAAATCCCATCAACCTGAGGGAATTAAACTGATTACAGGGCAGAGTTGCACTGATTGCAGTTAATTATGATTCAATAAAGATTGTTAAAATTTTCAGCGTAATTGGGTTGTGTTGCTGGGTTGGGATGGCTCCTAAGCCAGGAGGGGACATCTTTTAGCAGGGCCTGTTGTGACAGGACAAGGTGTGATGGTTTTAAACAAAAAAAAAAAGGGAGAGGTAGACTGGAGAGAAGGAAGACATTTTTTCACTGAAGGTGGTGAGACCCTGGCCCAGGTTCCCCAGAGAGGTGGTAGAAGCCCCAATCCCTGGAACCATTCCAAGTCAGGTTGGACTGGGCTCTGAGCAACCTGCTCTGGTTGCAGATGTCCCTGCTCACCACAGGGGATTGGACTAGATGAGCTTTAACCCAAACCATTCCATGATGGTGGTGTACACCTGGAGCTCCTCCCAGCCATAGTCACATTGAAGGGGAGAACAGCTGTGCACAGCTGGAGCATATCCCAGCACCTCCTGAGCCCACCAGCACTGTTGTGACATGGCAGCAGCAGTCAGGCACTGAGGGTTCCAGCATTTGCCCAAGGAGAGGCAATTGAGTCACAGTGTGACTTATTTTTTAAATAAAAATTATTGTTAGGAGAGTGGAAAAAAAAATGTTAAGAAAAGAGAGGAGATAGAAAAGGGAGGAGGGGAAAAAAGGTAAAGTTTTTGGCTAGGCCCTTGTGTCCTAAAGATTTGGGGTAGCCCCTGGAGAGTGCCCAGAGTACCATGAAAGATGGCAAGGCCCTTGCCCCCCCATGTCCCCATGAGGCCACCTTCTGCAGTGGCAGGGCAGAGAGCAGGAGCCCCCATCTGCAGGGGTGCACAGTCTGTGTGTGGGGTGGTGCCCAAGGGGAAGGGAGAGGCTGGTGACCCTTGGCAGATGAACATTAGTTCTTTAATAAATGCAATAGTGACCAAGTGCACAAAACCAAGTTATAAACAGCAAAACAGATGCATTTTCGAGATGTAAATCCTTGCACAGAAAACCTGCTGTAGAAGACACAAGGCAAGAAGTCCACGTAAGTCCATCAGATAAGTCCCATGACCTGCCCACCATTATTAACATCTCAGGCCAGAGTGGTGATGAGATCTCCAGCTGACCATGTCACACTGAGCAGTGTGGAGGGACCATTCTCACCAGTTAGTCCCCCACATTTGTGTCTCTATGAGTACACTCTTGAGGAGCACGTTCTTCCCTGGTGAGCTGGCCAGGACCATCACAGCAGTCTGAAGGTGAAGGCACCCTGTAAGAAGGGGCAAGGGGCATGTGGAAGGAAGGAAAAGGGGGAGTTTGGTTTCAACTTCCTGAAAATCACAGTTAGGTCTCAAGCCCCCATACAGGGATTAAAGAATGAGGTTTATACCAGAACTGTGGATAGAACAGATTCTTTGAACTCTTGAAGACTTGTGCAGTTTCCGATGGTTGCCACACTACAGCGAGTCATGGAGGGGATACACTGTGGGGTCCTGGGCCTTTTTCAGGGAGGAAGAAGAGAGACACAGGGGTAAACAACAAGAGACACCAGAAGAACTGATGTGCTGGATATAGGAAATAACCCCTCTAAGTCTTGGGACCACCAGATCTGGGGCTGGGCTGAACTGGGTGCCCACAGCTCTGCACAGGGTACAGGGACATATCCCAGTCTCTCTCTGGTGCCATGACTGCGCTACAGGAGGAGGAAGCCTGCTGCCTACCCAGAGCCACCTGAAGTGGGCTCCACATCCTCAGCAGTATCACCAAAACTTGGGGCTCTCCCAAGCTGATGTCCTCACACACCTGCATCAAGGTGATCTGCAGCCTCAGCACCACAGGCAAGGACATTACCAAGATGCAGAGGCTGAGCAGCAAGTCAAAACAAGAAAGGGTGAGCTGAAAAAGGCACTTCTACTTTTCCTCCTTCACCATCCCTACTGATCCCTGTGGGAAGTGTCTCAGAGATCTGCACACGCCCCTTTCCTGGGGGACACTGACAACAAAGAATGTGGAGCAGAAGCAGGAGAGTTTCTTCCCTCATGACTACACAGGGCAAAGATATTCAGAGAGGACACCTCAAAGAGCTTAAGATGACACCTCAATCCCCCCCCAAATGCAGGATGCTTCCCTTTATCTAAAGATTTTTATAAAAACAGTTCCTGATGATTTTTTCTGAATCTATTTTTCACAGACAAAGAGGAGACATCCTGAGGGTACAGGGGGTGGGACAACTCTTCAGAGACACCCACCAGGTTTTATCCAAGCTGTGCTCCAACAGTCCCAGCAGCCTGTTTCTTCCCAGTACCTTTGCCAGAAAGAGAGATTACTGGGGCAGAGGACAAGCCCAGGAGAGAATCTCATCCCTCCTCAGCAACCCTGAATGTCACACCACTAACAGGTACTAAGCTTTTTTTTTTCCTGTGGAAAAACTAAAAACCGACCTTGCACAAATTCCATTTGGTTTTGTTTCTGTAACCAATAAAATGATATAGTTCTTCCACAATTCTACCCTTCCATCCCCAGAGTTCCTTTCTCTTCGGGAGGACACAATTATCTTTGGTGTGTATTAGAGGGGAGGGTGAGATGACAACAAGCACGTCCTGGGGGAGGAAAACCAGGAGCACATCTCTAATATCCTGCACAATTTACCAAGGGAGACAACAGGAATAAAAATCCCAATTGCAAACCAGTCTGAATTCAGACTACACCCCCACCAGGAGCAGGTTGAGGGTTTATGGTGCATCTCAATGCAGTGACCGGCATCACCTCTGCACGATGCAACTATTGCTGCCTACAGCAACACCTTCCTCAAGCCACACACTCTTGCTATGGGTTCACCAGCATTCACTGGGAGCAAGATTAGCATAAGGAGGCCTGGCAGAACAGTGAGGACTAACAGGGCAATGTTAAAGCCCAGTGTCATTAAGAGGCAGTATTAATCCTCCACTAACTGTAGCCATCAAGAAAAGAATAAAAAAGGACATCAATTAGATGAGTCAAATGGACAGAGCCTCCCCCATCAGGATGCTCAAGTCTCCCTCTCTTCTTTGACCCCGTGCCTGGCCTAGACCAGCCTTGGCCTGCAGAGTTGGGCCAGGCAGCTCCTACTCCACACATCCTACAAACTGCACCACTGGGGCAAAAATCTTACCCTCCCCAGCAGCTTGTCAACCTGGCCACTACTTGTCTTCTCTAGCAACTGTCTGTTGCTAGTCACGGGAGAATGCTCCTACCAGCCCACAGTGCTTGGGTAAGCACCACCTGTCTTGAGCAGCCCCATAAGTGCAAAGGGTTAAAACCTAACCCTGGAGATATTTTGGAGGCCAAAAGAATTCCACTTAAGGCAAGCTCACCCACCTGCTGTGTCCATAGCCCTGTATCCCACCTCTGCTAAGACCTGAGCACCAGCAGTTTCACAAGCCAGACACCACACCCACAGGATGAGCTAAAAAGGATGGGGTTGCTTCAGGAAACCTTTAGAGCTGCGCTAACCTAAGCAAGGCTTATCAGCCCTCCAAAGGGCTTCAAGAGCAAAAGATGAACCAGACACCTTAGGATGGACATTTCTGGGAGCTGGGACCTGTCTGACCATGACAAACTTTCCCTAAAAGCCAAGTAAGAAAAGTGGAAAGGAGCTTATGAACCCCACCCCTTCCAAGGCTTTCTCTGCATTGCTTCTGTGGCGTGGTTTAGGGTCAGGGCAGCCCTTAAGACCTAACGGATGCCATCAACCCCCCTCCCTCCCCAAAGGGAAGAGAAAAGGAATAAGGGAGAGAGACTTAGTGATTAGAAAAGGAAACTAGAAC
>JANHFX010004748.1:0-11914 GCA_027560015.1 Chloroceryle amazona | reverse complement strand
TTGCAGGGGAGGTGGCCGGGGCTCTGAGCACCCTGCTCTGGGTGCAGATGGCCCTGCTCCCTGCAGGGGCTTGGACTGGATGACCTTGAAAGGTCCCTTCCCACCCAAACCAATCTATAGCTCTAATCCTGCAAACCTTGCCCTGCTGTGAGCAGCTCTGCACAGCCCTGGGATGTGTTACTGGGCTGAGCTGCAGGGCTGCTCCAGGGAACCCTCCTGAGCCTTTCCCATCTTGCAAGCCCCTTCCATTGCAAGTCTCTTTGTTCCACCCAGTAGCGTGCACACAGGCAGAGACACAACGTCCTCTTTAGAAGCCGCCGTTCTTTTGTCGCTGCTCCTGCAGCCTCCCCTGCACTTGAAAGATGAAATGCTGCAGTGGGAGGCAGGTGGGAGACACGGTGCCGCCCAGTCGCTCCGGCGAGCGTCGCTTTCCCCCACCTCCTTCCAAGAAGATGTATGGCCTCCTTCTGGGCACCCCGGTGATAAAGAGCCGTGAGGAGAATATTTGCTACCGTACGTTTTTCAAGGCACTGAGTTTTGCCCTCGCTGGAAGTCAGAACTTTTTCTTAGCAGGAGCTGAGTCACTGTGCAGCTGCCTCAGCCCTGAGTGGGTTTGTTGCAAATATGATTTGCATGAGCTTCCCAGCTGCCCTAAAAATCCAGGAGCCTTCTGGGGAGCTTGACCGACTGAACGTTCGCCAGCGAAGGCAACCGCAATGATTTACGCCGTACCAGGAACCCGCTGCCCCGCACCTCTGCAGAGAAGGAACAAAAACTCCAAACTAGGGCAATTCCTGAGAAATGAAGTCGATGCATTCGCTGTCTCTTGGTGCAGCGAGACAGTCTGGATCCTGTTTGTGGCCTGAGACTGGTTAACCAGAGAGAAGGGCTGCTGAATACAGCAGCTGAATACAGCCCTTAATGTCTGTGCTGGAACCAGTAACTTAACGGTCAGCAATGGGGAAAGACCCTGACCTGTGGGGTTTTTCTACTGAAGAGTGAGGTTATTTCAACTCGGAGGGTTATGAATACTCCTTAGCAGGAGTAAGGGCAGCGCATCTGTGCCCGAGATGGATTTGCCAGGCTCTCTGGCACTCCGTTAGTTAATTGATGTACAGAGTAAGCAAGAAGCTGGACAGTCTTTATAAGCAAGTGCTAAGCATAAAGCAGCCAAGCTGCTTATTTATCCGTGGGTAAGGAGGGTGCCAGTGCCAGGGTGATGTACCCAGCCCAGCATCTCTTCTCCATCAGAGCTAAGATGAAGGGAGGTTGGAGTGAGGTGGGTGTTGGTCTCTTCTCCCAGGTGACCAGGGATAGGACAAGGGGCAATGGGCTTAAGTTGCACCAGAGGAGGTTTAGTTTGGATATCAGGAACAATTTCTTTCCTGAGAGAGTGGTGAGGCCTTGGAACAGGCTGCCCAGGGAGGGGGTGGAATCACCAACCCTGGAGCTGTTCAAACAACATCCAGACGTGGCCCTTCAGGACATGGTTTAGTGCTGCTGTTAATGTTTAGTAGGTGGTTGGCCTTGATGATCTTGAAGGTTCTTTCCAACCTTAATGATTCTTGAAGGTTGTTTCCAATCTTAATGCTTCTGTGATCCTGTAAGATAACCAATTCCAGTCCTCCACATCTCTTCTAGGAAGCTTGAACGTTTACCTGCGGTTGAAAGGTCAGACTGCGATAGAGAACCCCTTGTGGTCTTCAAGTGGAAATAAGGGACAGCACTGGAACCAAGCCCGTGTTAATATAAACCCCCCTACTTCATTTCAGGTAATGGCTTGTGCATCGCGCACCGGGAAGGGGAGCATTTGATTTTTGGGACGAGGGAGGTGTGCGTTGACCTTTTTCTTCTGACACAACCTTTCACAGCATCATTTCAGCTCTGAAAGCTGCTCTAGGGGCAGTTGCTTTCCTTGCTCGAAAGAGGTGAGCACCATATAGCTTAACAATGCACATTTTAATGTCAGGACAGCAGCTATTTGCTTGGAGACAAAATGCCTTTCAGTTTTCAGGAGATGCTGGGAGCCGATGTAAGACCTTTTATTTCGGAGTAGCAGCTGGAACACAAAATTACTTCCCGTGGAGAAATATTTAGGGTACAGTGCCTGTGTTAGAGGTCTCTGGAAATAACATTTTCTGCAACAAGAGGCTTTGCTGGGAGGTGCCAAAGCAGCAGCGGTGCCTGCACCCAGCTCCTGCGATGGCAGAGCTGCAGTCCCTGGGCACGTGCAAGTCGTGACAGGTTTTCACACATGTTCACGTCTGGTTTGACAGCGAGATGCTGATAGACTGTTATGGGCAGTTCTCATTCACGCTGTGAGCTGTTTGTGACTGGAATAGATCCAAAAAGGCAGCTGCTGCCAGAGAGCCCTCGTGAGCTTGAGGCCGGGAGTAGGGTCATGGAAGATGAGAGTCAGAAGCTGTGCCCTGTGGTGCAGTGTTCTCCAGGCTCCTCTGTCCTCTCTCTCTAACCTCCAGGTCTCCTGAGGGAGATAGTGGCTCTGGGGAGAAAGAATTATTGAGTGCATGTCAGAATATGCAGATCTTGAACGTGCAGGTTGAGATTCACTTTATGGGTACCTACTGGTCTGGACCCTTTGTTTCTCTTCCCATGCGTGAGAGTTGATGACAGGAGAGGCAAGTGGAGAGTCTGGCATCTGGGCAAGAACAACCTCAGGTACCAGTATAAGTTGGGCACTGACCTGCTGGAGAGCAGCGTAGGGGAAAGGGGACCTGGGGTCCTGGTGGGCAGCAGGATGGCCATGAGCCAGCAATGGCATCCTGGGGTGGATTAGAAGGGGGGTGGTTGATAGGACAAGAGAGGTTCTCCCCCTCTACTCTGCCCTGCTGAGGCCACATCTGGAATAGTGTGTCCAGTTCTGGGCCTCCCAGTTCAAGAAGGACAGGGAACTACTTGAGAGAGTCCAGTGCAGAGCCCCAGAGATGATGGAGGGAGGGGAACAGCTCCCTGCTGAGGGAAGGCTGAGGGAGCTGGGGCTCTTTAGCCTGGAGGAGACTGAGGGGGGACCTCATTCATGTCTATAAATATGGAAAGGGTGAGTGTCAGGAGGATGGGGCCAGGCTCTGCTCAGTGCCATCCAGTGACAGAACAAGGAGCAAGGGGTGCAGCTGGAACAGAGAAGGTTCCACATAAATACGAGAAAAAACTTCCTCATGGTGAGAGTAACAGAACATGGCCCAGGCTGCCCAGAGGTTCTGGAGTCTCCTTCTCTGGAGACATTCAAAACCCACCTGGACACGTTCCCATGTGACCTGCTCTGGCAGGGGTTGGACTCGATGATTTTTTGAGGCCCCAATCCTGACCATTCTGTGATTCTGAGGGGAATGTTTTGGCATGTGTGGTCACAGAAGCATTGCTTGGGGGAAATGGGAGGAAAACTGAAGGAGAGAGATAAGTGAAGTACAACATCACATGATGTTTGAGTGGAGCAAAGTGGCAGAACTGGGGTGGAACAGTGCGGACAAGAGGGACACGAGTGTTAAGGAGCACTCGGAGCATGGGGCCAAGGACACGGGAGCTGCTCAGAGTGGGTGAGTTTTGCATTGGTGAAGTCAGGATAAATCCAACAAGTCTGAGCAGTGAAAGAAAGAGTAATGATTTAGTACCTGAACATCATAACAGCATCACAGAAACATTCTGGTTGGAAGAGACCTTGAAGATCATCAAGTCCCAACTGTTCCTCCAGCACTGCCAGGGCACCACTGACCCCTGGCCCTCAGCACCACTAATAAATGGACTGGTAAACGGAGAGAAAAGGTGGAAACTGAAACTGGAGTGATCACAGTTGTGTCTGAGGGATTGAGTTGTGACTGTCTGAGCTGAGAGGGATTCCTGAGACCCAGGATGGGCTTTAGCAGAAGCAGGGGCAGGACGAGGACACCAGAGAGATGCAAAGGAGTTGGCACCGACAATGCAGAGGAGCAGAAGAGGGTGATGGGGGGCAAACCTGGGGTCACCTCATCAGCATGGAGAGGAAGGCATGGGGTGGAAGGGCAGGCTGAGGGGTCTGCCTTGCAGTGGAGGCGTTGGCAGAGCAGCCAGAGGCCACAGCCAGCAGCTTTGGGTACTCAGGCTGCTGCTTTCACCAGGGGTCACTCCTGCTACCGGTGCACCTCACTTGCACTGCTTAAAAACCATATTCAGCTGGTAGACAAAATGGAAGCTCCTCTCCTTGGCTGTTTTTCACCTCTTACATTGCTGTGTTTAAAAGCTTCAGCATAAACTGGATGTAAATCCGTGAAGCTCTGCTCAAATACAACAAATAAATGTCAGAGTGGTTGGAACTTTAAATTATTTTTTGAGCAGCTCTTGCATCGGGCAAACTTTATTTTCCATTTAGGGGTCTAAGTAGGAGAGAATATAAACCTCCCAGTTAAATTTAAGGGGAGTGAATTGAAGTGAATCTTTGCAGTAAAACAGCCCACTGACACAGAAATTAGAACTTTTTATAGGATAATTTATATGGGCAAAAGTGCAGCCCAGGTTTGGTTTATACCTTCCTGATGCCTGTGATATATAACAAAGCTCCTGTCAGGAAGAACTGAGAGGACTATGGTGCTTTGAATTAGAAAAAAGTATTGCATAGAAGCTATCTCAGATATTAACTTACTCTTTTTAATCATAGAATCATAGACTTAGGGGTTGGAAGGGACCTCTGGAGACCACTGAGTCCAAGCCCCTGCCAGAGCAGGGTCACCCAGGGCAGCCCACACAGGAACAGATCCCAGGGGGTTGGAAAGTCTCCAGAGCAGGAGACTCCACAACCTCTCTGGGCAGCCTGGGACAGGCTCTGTCACTCTCCCAGGGAAGAAGTTTCCCCTCCTGGTGAGGTGGAACTTCCAATGTTCTGGCTTATACCCATTGTTCCTTGTTCTGTTACTGGGTACCACTGAAAAGAGCCTGGCCCCTTCCATCTGACCCCCACCCCTCAGATATTTATAGACATCAATAAGATCCCCTCTCAGCCTTCTCCTCCCCAGACTAAACAGCCCCAGTTCTCTCAGTCTTTCTTCCCAGGGGAGATGCTCAAGCCCCTTTGTCATCCTCGTAGCCTCCATTGGACTCTCTCCAGTGGATCTCTGTCTCTCTTGAATTGGGGAACCCAAAACTGGACACATTATTCTAGGTGTGGTCTCACCAGGGCAGAGCAGAGGGGGAGGAGAACTTCCCAAGATCTGATGGACAGAGTTTTCTTAATTCACCCCAGGCTGCCATTGGCCTTCTTGGCCACAAGGGCCCATTGCTTGGATAACTTACTGTCCACTGGAACTCCAAGGTCTTTCTCCGTGGAGTTGCTTTCCAACAAATCTGCCCTGGTGCCTGGTGTTACGCCACCCCTAGATGCAGGACTCTTCACTTGTCCTCACTGAACTTCACGAGGTTCACCTTCCCCAGCTCTCCAGATCTCGTTGGTTAGCAGCACAGTTTGGTGTGCCAGCCACCCCTCCCAGTTCCATATCATCAGTGAACTTGCTGAGGGTCCACTCCATCCCCTCATCCACATCACTGATGAAGACACTGAACAAGAAGAATCCTAGAATCCCAGGTTGGAAGGGACCTCGAGGATCGCCCACTCGTGTGGATATTCATCAGTTTGTTTGTATTTGTGCACGGTTGTGGTTCCCAGTAGGTACCAGTTCCTTTGCTGTCACAGGATGCTTTGTTATAGTCAGTCTTCATAACCTGGATGAGTCAGTGCTGTGTTAATCAGAGCCAAAAACCATATCCTTTTTTTGGAAGGTATCTTAATCTGTTTTGGTTTGGATTTTTTTTCCCGTGGTTCTCATTTTATTGCATGGAGTTTCCTTCTATTTTTTGCTATTCTTGAGAAGAGTCTTTCTACCAAAGGTGCATTTTTTATGCCTTGAACTTACGATCCATTCCAAAGAGTTACTACTTTAAAATATGTTCTTATCATTTCAGTTGATACATTTGTTCAAAAAGCAGTTTGACTGCTGTCAGTATAGCTCAAGAAAATATGTTTATAGTAATCAGACATAATTGTTTCTAAATAACCAGCTACTTTATAAATATCCATGCTTCTAGTCCTACAAAGAAAATACATTACCCACACGACTAGAAAATACTTTTCTAGGGATTTGTACTATGTTGCTCATTCCTAAACGTTTTGTGAACTGTTTTCAGCAATAATTCCTGAGACTATCTGCTCTTTTTCCACTGCAGAGGCCTGCCAGTATCTGAGGGGGGCTACAGGAAAGCTGGGGAGGGGCTTTTTGCAAAGGGTTGTAAAGATAGGACAAGGGGTGATGGTTTCAAACTGGAAGAGGGGACATTTAGATTAGACATTAGGAAGAAGGTCTTCACTCTGAGGGTGGTGAAGCATTGGAACAGGTTGCCCAAGGAAGTCATGGATGCTTCATCCCTGGATGTGTTCAAGACCAGGTCGGATGGGGCTCTGAGCACCCTGCTCTAGTGGGAGGTGTCCCTGCCCATGGCGGGGGGTTGGAACGAGATGATCTTGAAGGTCTCTTCCAACCCAAACCATTCTGTGATTCTATCTGGTCCAACCTTTCTCAGCAAAACTCTCCCATGAGGAGAGCAGGGTGGCCTTTGCTGGGTGCATCAGCCCCTGTGTTCTTCAGCTACACGCTGTAATTTTAACAGCAGCTTTGCAAAGCCATGGCCACGCAGATAACAGGTTTTGCAGGACCCCAGTATGAGATTCCAATCATCTGGCACCTCCTGCAAAAGAGCTGTGAGGAGCTGCTGCTTCTCACCTTGCCAGCCCTCATCTGTAGTGACTGGGTCTGAGCTCGTGGCCAAGCTGGCTGCTCGCAGCCCATCTCGGAGGCCCATGAAGCATCCTGCCAAATGCAGATTTTAATTAAACGCTGGCCGTTGTAGTTGTATGGAGTCCTTTTGTCTGGAAACAGTGTTGTTCATTTGATTTTTTTAAACTCTCTTGACTGGTTCTGTGCCTGCTGCCAGGGAGCAGGAGGGCAAGCTGTGCTTTGGGGGAGGAGAGAAGACACTTTCCTCTCGAGCTGAATGCTTTCCATCATCAGAGGTAGAGTCAAAAAATTATCAGAGGGATAATTACTTGAGATGCTGTTTTCAGACAGCAGGGTAAGCGATGGAAAAACTTAGTGTTTTCCCAATTACAGTTCCCTGTTGCATTAATATCCACCTTGTTAGAGCAATTAGCCTACGGTGTCTTACTTCAATAACATACCAACGGAATCTCCTGCTCCAAACGCAGCTTTTGTGTTGGTGTAGTGCTCCCAGAGCAGACCTTGCCACCTGGAGCAGGACACAACTGGCAGGCTGGAAATATGTGCCTTATGTTGCAGGGTCAGGTACCTGCAGGGGATAGAGTCATAGAATGGTTTGGGTTGGAAGGGACCTTCAAGTTCTTCTCGTTCCAATGCCCCATGCCTTGGGCAGGGACACCTCCCACTAGAGCAGGGTGCTCAGAGCCTCATCCAACCTGATCTTGAACACATCCAGGGATGGGGCATCCACAGGTTTCCTGGGCAACCCGTTCAGTGTCTCACCACCCTCAAGAGCGATGAACTTCATCCTAAACTCTAATCTAAATCTCCCTTCTTCCAGTTTAAAGCCACTAACCCATATCCTATCACTTCGTGCCCTTGTATTCACGCTTTCTCTGTGGACACATCATTCAACACCCTAAATTTTTAACTGTCACTTGCACCACACTGCTCAGCTCGGCAAATGGACAAGATGTGGCTGTGGCCACGGTTGAGGGGACGTGCCCTCCGTGGAAAGGCAGGGTGGAGAATGGCGTGTGCGGCGTGATGGTCTGGTGGCATCATGCACCAGTGTGATACTCATCCCGCTGGACTTGCACCTGGAGCCCTGTGATTTAGAGGGTCATCTTCCACTGCCCAGAGTGTTTACTCCTGATTTATAATGAACAGTGTCCATTCCAAACGACCAGCTCTGGCTGAACTGTGTTAATGAGCAAAGAAGAGTCGGAAGCTGACAAAAGAAGTGGCTCAGCTCTGACTCCTGCCCAAGTCAATGACAACAGAGCGAGACCATCCGAGCGTGTGTCCCCCAGACATCCCACCCCTGCAGTTAGATCTTTCTGAAGTGTAATTTAAGTATTTTACTCCAGATGGTATTAATTTTCATTAGGGGAGAAAAGGGGCAAGAGAAAGAACTCTGCAAATGGTGCTGCTTGGGTTCTACAGTCCCTACGTAATTCCTGCAGCTCTTTCAAGAGGCTTTGAAGTTTTCTGGTGAATAAATTTCTCCCGGTGCAGAATGAGTCCACTCTTCTGCACAGCTGGTTGAGAGGCAGTGTGCCAGGAGAGCATCGTGTTGGGTTTGGGGAAGAGAAGGAGATAGCTTTGGTTCTTTAGTGTAATCCATGCCATTTAGTGTTGGCTCTTTAGATAGCAGTCCATAGCTAATAGCCAACATTATGGCAAATAATATTGCTAACCTTGCAGCTTCGAGACACCAGTTCCTTAACCAGGTAGAGCAGTTGGATTTTCAAGCTGGGAATAATTGGCAGAAGGTGATTAACAGGACCTTGAAATCACAGGCAGCCTTTTAACAGAGCCTTAAAGAGGAATAAAATCTCAACCCCGACCCTCTCTGTGATGCAACACATCACAGCATCCTCTGATAAATAGGAAACCATTCCTCAAAGGAATCAAAGCTTCAGGGCATGAGCCACTAAGAGGGGCAGGAGAACAGTGAGGCTGTCACTGTCATCAGTTCCTGCCATGCCAGGAGATCTGGGAGGTTAAAATCCACCCAGGTGATCTCTAGAGATCATTCTGGGACCTCAGGGCATCCAAATCAAGGGTAGTCCATTCACAACACCTCGTGATAAATTGAGCTTTGCGTTATGGGTCAAGGGACAACAACCCAGCTCCTGAGAGGTTTCTCCCAAGGTTTCATGGGTCAGGAAATGTCCCCCCAGGAGAAGGTTGCAGTGGGGCAGCTCCTGTCCTTCTCCTGATGACAGGGAGATGCCACTAGGTGCAGGTGAGTGAGCCCGGTGTTGGAGATGGTGTAGGAGGGATTGGTTGGGCCACCTTTTAGAGCCAGAAACCTCATTTTACTGTGGAGTTTTTCCAGCCCCTGGACGTTATCATGCAGTCCATGGTCAAGCAGTTGTTCAGTTCTTCAACACATCACAGTTCTTCAAGCTGTGCCTGTGCTGCTCGCAGCAGGTGGCAGGAGTTTCTGGGACCAACTGACCAGCTGACTAGGTAGACAAGTAGGCAGAGGAGCAGCAGCTCTACTTTTCAGCTCATTCTGCAGTGTAACAGCCTCCATGGCTCACACCTCCCCTGCTTCCACCTGCCAAGCGCGTGCGAACTCGGTCGCCTTGTTCCGCACCGCAGAAAGTCTTTGCGAATGACTCCAAGCCCATCGATGTTGTTTGAGCACCCTGCAAGAAGCAGGTGAATGTTTTCCTTTTGTCACCCTCTGATCCACTTCTTCCTTTTTGTTGTTTTGGTTTTGCTTTGGGGTTTTTTTTTGCAGCTCATATTTGAAGGGATCCGAGGCCCCGGCATCGAAGGGGATATTGCTATTGATGATGTATCAATTGTGGAAGGAGAGTGTATGAAATCAGACCAACCGGCCAACAGTAAGTGGCTCTTCCACATGTTCTGGGGGGTTGAGAGCAAATTGCTCCTTGTGGTTATAAAATTTGAGACACTTTCTACACTGGATTTTTTCCAGGAGAACAAAAGAGTGTTTGGTTCAGGTGAAAGTGAAATGTGTTCCTTGGGAGCAAGGTCTGGAGTCAAAATGTCCTTGTTCAGAGAGGAAGATGCTGGTTTAGCAGAGGTGCAAGTGAAAGGCTGATGGGCATTTGATGGAGGAGAGGGCGGTGGGCTGCACTCCACCATGGAGCTGGGCTGGGTGGCCGTGATTCGAGGTGGGCAGTCAGAGAAAGAAACATTAAACATTGTGCAGAGGGTCCAAATAACACGAAATTACTGAATGTCAGTGTGAATCACTTCCCTGTGGACCTTGCTTCATCCCTGCAGCACCACCCCGTTGTCCTCCCTGGCTGCCTCGTGCTGATGGGTAGGACAGGTTATGGTGACCGTGGTTGGGCAGCACTTTAATTCTACCTTTTTCCCCCCCTTTCTGTAGATTTACGATCAGGTGCTGTTGGGACGTTAGCGCATAGACGACTTCTCCCAGTTATCATCCTCATGTCTGTCTTAAGTCATCAGAGGTGACCTTATCCTGGCAGAGGCTACAAAAGATCCACCAGGCACTGGCATGAAGAACGAGTCTTTGTAAAATGGACATTTAAAAACAAACTACCAAAGATTCCTCCACTGACTGACTCAAAAGTTAAATAAATACATAAATAAATAATTAAAAAAAAAATAAAAAAAGATAATAATAATTAAAAAAAAAAAAAGCACTGGGGACATAAAAGGCATCACGGGAGTGTTAACTCACTATGAACCACGCGTGAGAACGAGATCTGGCCTAAGTAAGGAAGAGACCTTCAGGTGCTTTTGTGGTCAATAATGAAAACACAGCATCATCTGGTTGAACTCTCGGAGAAGAGCTATAGAAACCCTTGTCAAAGCACAAAGTCATGGCTGGTTTTGTTTCAAATGAATAGTTTGCTTGTTACCATGGAAACCTAATGGCCTGCCAAAAAAAAAAAAAAAGAGAGAGAGAGAGAAAAGGAAAAAAAAAAAGAGGAAGGAGAGAGAGGAAATAAAAAAAAATAAAAAATAATAATAATAAAAAAAAAACAATAAACAAAACAAGAGAGAGAAACACCTCACTGTAAACAGGGTATGTGAAGAGCTGGCGTTCATTTTTTCCTTTCGAGAAGGTTTTTAGTCTAGAGGTCAATAATTGTAGGCCCTTTCTACTTCGGCTGTCACCTCCCCTAGAGAATAACCCCGAATCCGAGCTGTTCTAAGACATTTCTGTTTCATTTCTCATGGCTATGCTTGATAACTGTATGCTGTCTCCTTTTGCATGCATTTACTATCCAGGATGTGCGACCTGGGCTTACATATTACACAGGCTTATCGGAGTTTGCTCGCGGCCACTCGAACACCCCCCCTCTCCCCTCCCCAACTGAGTCATCTGTTCTAACGAAGTGAAGAAACCAAACCACCGTCTTTTATAAATTGCCATGGAAACCAAGTGCCTTCAATGAAACAAGCCTGATTTAAAACAAAAGAGAAACAAAAAATAAACACAAACAAACGAACAAAAAAAAAAAAAGGAACAAAAAAAAGCAAAGGAAAAAAAAAAAGAACAAAGAAAAAAACGCAGAGAAAAAACAAATGGAAAAAAGAAATAAAAAAAGAAATAAAGGAAAAAACAGACACAAAGAAACAAAAAAAAATCAAAGAAACAAAAAAAAAAGAGAAAGGAACAAAAGCAAAAAGAAAGAAAGAAAGAAACAAAAAATCTACAAGAAAATAAAATGCTAACAGTAGTTTCACCACAGAAGCTTGCACTGCTCACGTGTGGTCTGTGCAAACTTATTTTCTAAACAAAGTACGGAGCCTGGGTGTGCAGATTGCAGGCAAAGAGCCGAAGCCGCTTCTGGAGATGGATGGACCTGAGCTTGCCGCGTAAGCCCTTCGGATGAGATCTCTGTTGTTTAACCTTCCAGACAGCCATGGCCTTTCAGCTTATTCTCCATTAGAAAACAGCTCCCGTTGGTCCTGGAAATGGGAGCAGCACTCTTTCTGTTGTCGTTGTCGTTTGTTTTTCTTTTCAGGTTATCAAGTGGGTCAACCAGAGGGAAAGGTTTTGTTGAGATGCACTTAGCGCAGAAGGTGGTGAAACGCGGGGGAGGGGTGGGATTTTTTTTTCTCCTCTTTGGAGAAAAGGAGGCGGTGGGGACACGGGGAGGGGGTGGTGGGACAGCGGCCAAGGCACCCAGGGCAGC